>NW_021025257.1:476515-510178 GCF_004153795.1 Camellia sinensis
TGTTATATTTATTTGAAGAGCTGGTTCATCTTGAATGGACCAAAGTCCCACTTGAACCATGTTCTCTAGTGTCTTCATGTCAACTTCTTCATCACCCACAACAATTAATGTCTGAGTTTGCTTAACATAATTAATTCATCTTTAAATATAATGATAAATGTAGTTCCCATAGTAACTTTAGCTTCACGTGGTGGTGGAGTGACATGATCTGCAATTTAAAATCAAAGATAGAACCATAAGTTCGTTTTGTGTTTTGTTAGCTTGCAAAAGAATGTTTGAAAACGCCAGAGCCTTTAAAATGTTTAGTTTTTGTAGGCTGTTGAATGAGGTTTCAGGTATGTTGCCTCCCAGTATCATAGACACAAAAAATGCCCACTATAAGAAAAGAGTGTTTAGCATGAATTTTTCTTTCTTTTTTATTTTTACTGATTTTACTTTATAATTTAAAAAATTAAGAGAATTATTTTATATGATTTTAAAATTATCTAAAAAATTTTAAGAATATGTACTTTTATTATTTTAAATTATTTTAAATGATTTTAAAATTATCTAAAAAACTTTAAGAATTTGTACTTCTATAGTTTTAAATTATTTAATATAATATATCATATATTTTAAATTTTTGGAATGCAGCCGCCCCTAGCCCGCTAGATCCATCATTGATCCCCATGGAGATTGCAAATGTGCCAATTTTCACATTTTGCTTTCTTGGAATTTTGTTTGTATGTAATCCCAAAACCCAAAAAAAAAAATAAAAATACTCTCTCTCTCTCTCAATTGAACATGTACATTGTACATGCATTGGTGGCTCTTGTCTTTTGCATGTGGCTCCTCGGTTTTGTTGACAGTTTCCTTTGGATATAAAAATAAATTGAAAAAAACAACATATTTTTTCATTTATTTTAATATAAAATATTTTATACAAAAAATATTTTTCATGTAAAATTTTTTACTTGTAAAATAATTTCAGTAATCTTTTTTTTATAATGTTTCGCAATGAACAACAAAGGTTAAACAAAATTCATTACAAGGCTCACAGTGTAAATACTGATAAATTGATCCTTCATTGCATGCCTAACAACTCAACTTGCTTGAACTACAACACATTGATAAAAGCATCGGTGGTAAATTAGCCCACGGAAATCAAATCCGTAAGTCAATTTCCTTCAATTTGTTAAAAAATATTTTACCTACTTCGTGGCCAAACCAAACAATAGAAAATAAAAAAATATTTTACAGAAAAATAAATGAAAATTTAATATATATTTTTGATCAAAATTAATATATTTTTTTACCACTTTTTATTAAAATTAATATACTTTTTTATCTTTATCTTAATATTAAATAATTGGGTTTGCTTGCGGTCCATGATCTGGATTGAAAGGTATTATCTGGACACGTAAAACTTATCACCAATTTCATTTTAATCATCTGTGTATATTATTGTCAATGAAAAAATTAGGTCGGTCTGACAAATATAATTTTTTCATTTTATCATGTTTGATTATGAAAAATTAAATAGAAAATATGTTTTTGAAAATAAATTATCCATTTTTTTATACAAACTCAATAAAATAAAAACAATATGATCAACCTAAGATGCTATACACGAAGGACATTATATAATGAATAGTTTGGATCATCGATAAACTTAATGGACTCACAAATTTAAACAGTACCGTCCAATTTAAATCATAGACTAAAGACAAGTCCAACACTTGAGGAACCTGTGGGTGTTGCTTTTTGACCTCACAATCAAACTAGATCTCCTAGCCGAGATCTAAGGAATTTAGCTGTAAAGCACACAGAAGAATAGAGAAGTCCAACACGTACACACAAAAAGACAATAAACACCGGTGGCTCGTCCACCGGAGGCACTTCGATGATCAAGTCAGTCAACTTATCTCTTAAAAATATCGGCTCAAAATAACACTAGTTCAAAACATATCTTAAGCCCATGGGGGTGCCTTACTTTTATAGTCAGCATTGTCCAACTTCTCTTAGAAATCTTATTTCATGGTATTATATCTTTTTACAAGAATATTATTTATCCAAGACTCCTCTTATTTAGATTAGGATCAACTCTCTTAAGAGTATAACCTTACCCAAATAAGTAGTCTAACATCATTTAAAACTTGTCCTCTATCCGAATATCTCAGATTCCGATATGGTCGCATCATACCTCGACATCCCTAGATTTCCCACGTGGCATCTTGGCTAATAACCTAGGCCATGTGAACAATCCTAAAAATATGTCCCCCACAACTTCCCTCTATGTTCGATTATCTCGGCAATTTGACGTGATAAAACCTACATCGTCTGACCTCCCAACATGTCAGCTAAACAACGTGATGAAAGGAATTCATCCAACCGAGAACATGACTCATCGGCTTCATAAAACAAGGACTTACATGTGTCCACTCGTCAAAAACCAAGAACTAAAATATTCTTTCTCATCCAAGTCTAACATCTAAACTGAGATCACACTACTAGCCAAAATCGTGACTTGCTAGTTCAAGAATATCAAGATTCAAAATTTGTCATCACAAAACAAACTCAACCGTCATACCAACATCATGACATATCACCTCCTCATTGGTTCCCAACTCGTTCCATAACTGACACACGCCGCACCATCTGACGTCACCTGGCATCAACCATCACACGTCTCATAAGAAATTTGAATCATTACACTTTGCTACCTCTTCCAATTCTAACAAAACCTCTTCACTTTCCCACTTCGTCTCTCTCTGTTGCACCTAGCTTTCTCTCTCTTTGTTTTTGCAAACCACCATTGCTATTCTTGAAGGTGTCATCATTGCAAATACTCTGTTTGTGCCTAAGGTTCAAAGTCTACCAGCTAAACTAGACTAGCAACCAAGCACTTTATTAGCTGCTCCACGCATCAACACATCATCTCAACAGCTGCGTATATGCCAACATAGTGACAATCCTGCCACCAAAACTAGGAGCAGGAAACATCGAGGTCCTAAGCTCCCAGCCTATGATCTTGACAATCCTCCAATCGTCCTATCTGTTGCATGTTAATGAGTAACCATCACCGTAACCAATGTCGACATGTCTCGCCGACCACCCGTCATAAAAGAACTTCTTGCTGACATCCCTGATGTCATAACTGTGTAATCCACTCCATCTCCTTCACTAACTCCACCAAAGTCCAAAACGCCCAAGTCTAAGGGTAAAAAGAAACAAATTGTGATGCCACCACCCAACACTTCTCCTAGTCGAGATCTAAGGAACTTAGTCGTAGAGCACACAGAAGAATAGAGAAGTCCAACACCTGCACACATGAAGACAACAAATACTGGTGGCTCATCTACTCGGGGGCACTCTGACAATCAAGTCAGCCAACATATCTCTCAAAGATATCAGCACAAAATAACACTAGTTCAGAACGTACCTTAGACCCACGAGGGTGTCTTACTATTATAATCGGCAGTGTCCAACTTCCCTTAGAAATCTGACTTCATATGACTCTATCATTTACAAGGATATTACTTATCCAAGACTCCTCTTATTTATAATAGGATTAACTCTCTTAAGAGTCTAACCTTACCTAAATAAGTAGTCTAACATCATCTAGGACTCTTGTCCTCTACCTGAATATTTGGGATTCTGATATGATCGCATCATACCTCGACATTCTTAGATTCCCTACGTGGCACATTGGCTAACAACCTAGGCCACGTGGACAATCCTAAAAATGTCCCCACAGAACCCACTTTATTTTTTCCTGTGACTCGTGTCATTTTAGGGAGAAAATAACTTGACAATAGATGTCAGAAAAAGTAATGACCAAAAAAGTGATAAACACAATAAACATTAATAATTAAAATCATAAATTTTTTTATTAATGTATAATCACTTTTAAAGATTGCCACTGAATGATAATTTCTCATTTTTTAACTTCTCTCATCATGACGCTTGTCCCTCTCATGCATGGTTTTGCTAAAGGAGCAAGCTTTTCTGTAGAGGCGAGCATGTTCTATTTGATTCAGTTTAGGAAAAAATCAAGACTAAACCATCAACTACAATTCCAAGAAATTTGGAACTAAATCAAAACATAAAATCTTGGAACCAAATTAAATCAAACCAATAAAACGCGAATCAATTTGGGGTTAAACTCCAATTTTTGATTACTTTGTCACTACTCACAATATGATTATAAAAAATTACTTACAACCTAAGCAATATGCCATTATTTTATAAGAACAATAATTTAGACAATTGTTTAGAATTAGTTCAATTACTATACAACAACACTCTCAAGAATAGAGGATTGATAATTTATGTATAAAAATAGGATATACTAATTACAGTGTATAAGGTAAGTATATCTAAACAGTCCAGTTTGGTTCAATACAATTATATAACTATAAAATCACAGACCGAACTATTAAGTACGATTTGGTAATTTCAAGAACCAAAACCAAACCATATATTGAGAAAATCAAATCAAACCGTGCCATTTGGTCTGGATTGGATCAGTTTGTGATTTTTTCAATTATTTGGCTTAGCCCTACTCCTCTAGAGGGTGCTATTGTGCCATAGTAGACCCTAATCCGAGTCCATCTCAATAATCAAACCATTCAATGTGACAGCTCATCAAGTACATCATTTCTATAAAAAAATCATAATCAGATATCGACAGATATTTGATCAAATTACATTTGTGTGAACAATAAATATGATCAAATTAAATTGTTGACAAAAATGTGATCTAATTAAATAGTGAAGAATCTAGAAATCCCCTAGATGTTGATTTGTGATTATGTATCAATTTTAAGCAGAATATAACAATCTCAATCAAACAAACAAACAATCAAGACAAAGAATTGAAAGCATTAGCATCACAAACTTCTCTGAAAGGCTCAATTCGGGTTGGATTCGCATCTAAACACTCATAGCCTCACTGAAATAAATGTGCGAAAATAAATACAACTGAAAGGCTCAATTCGGGTTGGATTCGCATCTAAACACTCATAGCCTCACTGAAATAAATGTGCGAAAATAAATACAACTGAAAGGCGTTTTGTCAAACGGGATTGCCAAGAAATAAAACCAAACAAATAGCTATCGATATCCAATCAATTTGATTTTTTACAGAAGTTATGTACTCTATGGGTTCACTCATTAAACGATTTATATTATCAAAATGGACCCAGATCAAAGCCCACCATAGCCCAACAACACCTTCCAGTCTAATTACGGACTGAAGGAGTAGCCTGTCCCTTTGTTAATTTGCGGTCTAGTTCATAGAATTCATAGTAAATAATGGAAGTAAATGCTAAAAAGTATTTTTTTAAATTACGATGCAAATATTTTTTTAAATAATTAAAATTGTTAAAATATTTTTTAATTCAATAACAAATTGATGAAAATGTATCTTCTCAATGAATATTTTATTTCCCTTGTTCGATCAATCCTTAAATATTAGATGTTATAATTTGAATAAGATTTTTTGCCATGTATGTTTGCTTTACGGTGTATGATAAAAATAAAAATTTTAAAAAGTGCATTCTATATAACAATTCCTTCTTCAGTTAATTTTATTCAATTCAACAATTGATGGGGAAATTTACAAAACTAAATTATGTGAACTTTAGATCAATCAAATAAAGATAACCTAATTAATTTGTCCATTATTCTTTTCTTTTTTGTCCTTTTTTTTATTTTTATCACAAAATATAATGTCCCAATTTCTATAAATTTGATTAACATTAATTAAATTCATTATCACTCATTTATTAGATATCCATTTAATTTAAACATATAGAACCCAACATAGTACTCATTATTCTTTGATATTGATATTGAAAGTAACTCTCTTTTTCATATCCTTCATTTCATTAAATGAGATGTACAACAAATATATCGCATACATTAAACATTCATAACCCTTAAATCTAAATCTATAGCATGTGATATACTTACAAGACGAGTTCATATCTCAAATAAAATGTTCTAAGGGCTTACATCTTTTAAGAAGTTGTTGGCTTTTTGGCTTTTCGAAGGGTATTTTTGTAAATGTGAGCGTGCCAGCAAGGATCAATCAGTCCTTACAGAAATTGTGATTGCCAACCAATTACCAGACGATTGTGTTTTAGTTCTTTCAGCCTCAATGAAGAGGACTTTTACTGGTGGCTTGACTTAGGAGAAATTAAAAGGAATAACAGTAATATGAAGAACAATTGAAGTATTTCATTAAAATGAACACTTACAATGGTCCAAACTCAGCCTCGGAGAGGTTTACAACAGCAATCCACTTGAATCTACTTGAAACTACTCCTATGAATCGAAGTGCAGTGCGGGTATTTAAAGCGCAGGTATTTAAAGAACAGGTATTTAAAGACTGGAAATGTAAAAGACTAGAGAAGAAAATATATGAAGTAAATGACTGATTTGTATGATCTGAGTCCTCCCTCTTTTTTTCTGGGGCTGCCCTGCTATTTATACTCATCAGTAATGACCTTCGAACTGCACTTCGAACCGTCGAACTGCTCCTCCATGATCGCTGATCATGCTTCCTTACAAGTAGCTCCATTACGCCATTACTGGCAGTTGAACTTCCCTCTTGTACTTGAAGTTGAATATGAGTAACCGTTGAAGCTATGTTATCTTGCATCCTGTTATTGATCTAGTGTTACTCGGATCATGTGAGAACCAATATTTATTGCCACGTGTACGATCAGGATTGAAAGCTTGAATAACCTTCCTTTATTACCCTTACTCTGTCACGTGTCGAACTGTAACTGGCTTTTACAAAATATGTAGCCAACATTACCCCCCGTGAGGTTCACTCTCTATGTGTTTATTTACCATTAGTGGATGATATCACATATCAATGATGACGTAATATTACCATTATATTGAATTTTTAATCAAATTTTGTATCAAAAAATAATTTATCATTATATAATTTATTTTAAGGCTTATATCCATATTTTTTTTTGTGTTATCCATAATACACTAGTTACAAATAATTTTTTTTTTTTTTGATGTTTCCTGAAATCAATCATAAAAAATTTACGTGAAATATTTTTGTAAAAATTATTATAATTAGTAAGTGCCCCCTCTAAATTAATTTTCTGACTCCGTCACTGATCACTTCTCTATTTTTCTATATATCTTTTTATAAAAAAATAAAAAATACACTTATTTAGATCATTTCAAATAACCTCTAAAAATGTCAGTCCAAACTTTTGCAATTCCTGGGCGCGGCGGTTTTTTGGGCTTCCCAAATGGTTAGAGATTTATTGACTTTTTGTGGTACTTTTATTTCAAGATAAAACATAAATTGTTGTGCTTAAAAATTACAAAAGTATCACTATCAAGTTATTTTGTATGAGAAATGCAATAAAAATGGCATCAAACACATTTTCAAAACTTAGGGCCATGCATGGCTTATTCAAAATCATAAAAATACTTTGGAAAACACAAATACATGATCATTAGAAATTATTTACTCAAAACCTCATCAATTTAACAAAACTTAAATTAAATCTTCATGCACGCAAAGATTTTCCAACTCTTTTCTCTTGATTTTCAAAACATGAAATTAAAGACATAAATACATGAATTTTCTAAAATTATATGGGATATAAAAGCTTTCATGCTTTAAAGCTTCAAAATCCAAAACAAAATAATGAAACTCAATATAATCTTCTATGAACATGCATGTAACTCATTTTCTTGCTCAAACCCCATTTTCTTGCAAAAACCATGGAATTGATTCTACAACTCTCTTAATTTATGATGCGTAGAGGATTTTCTAGAATATTAGCCATAGAATCTTTACTTAGAGCTTTAATCTTCAAAAATTAGTGATGATATCCCCTTTAACTTCTTCTTCTTCTCCAGTATCTCACAAGTCTAGAGCTTTTTCTCTCTCTAGAGTGAAGTTCTCTCTCTTACTCTATCTCTTTACAATGCTCCAGCAAAACGAACTTGACTCATTAGAATATACACACACCTCATTTCTTCACTTCTTAACAATGCAACACATATGTACACACTAGCATATTAAGACTCTGTCGACACTCTATTTTTGACCGTCCCCAAGACTTGGACGTCATCGCTCGTGCACTTGATGATTGTGACTATTTGTTCTCGTTTTGGTGCCCGAAGTCCACAGCGGAATGCCCTGTCTTTGAGCCTTCAAACCCTATCCATTCTGTGCCCTGTTTTGGACCAAAACTTTCAAGCTTGCAACCCTTGGTGGCTGCTGGCCACCAATTGATCCTGCCGGCCACCAATGTCTTTTTTCAAATATTTTGTTGACAGTTGTTCCAGCTGTTGGCACAATTGGTCTAATCTCCATACACGTGTATGGATGGATTTTTCTCAGCCAAATGCTTGTTTATATACATATATGGTGTCTCCTCCCCCATTTTTTAGGGTTAGAAATTTTGGAACAAATCTCTCTCTCTCTCTCTCTCTCTCTCTCTCTCTCTTGCAAACTTGTACACATTTGCCTACTTACACTACACTTTTGCATATATTTCCTTAACCAAAGTTGATCATCTTTGAGCTGAGGTTCCTTGATGCCCTCTTGGAGCTCTTGAAGATGGTTTTAGCTTGAGTTAGTGCCTAGAATTTTCCGACTCCACAGACTCTGTGGAATCAGATTCTAGCTCATTACCTCATTCAGAACTATTGAACAAAAAACCCTTCTCGAACTGCCAAATGAGGAACAGTGCGCCAGATACATCCAAAATACCACTGGAAGGGTCTACACCTAATTGGTCTCCAATCAGGGAAACAGTGAGGTCATCCTCCAAGCTCTCTAGATCAATCAGAGGATCTGAAAGGAGACATGCCAGTGCTGCTCCTATCTCAAGTTCACTGATGTTGGACTCACCATCTGTGCTCTGTTCAGCCTCAGCAGTTAATTCAGTTTGTTCCTCTGTGGTTTCACCCTCTTGCAGCTGTAAGTCGAACAAAATCTCAAAGCCGGGCAGACGCCACTCCTCGGAGTTCAGCCATGGCTCAAGAAAGCCGTAAAATGAGAAGTATTTCCCCTCCCGGATAAAGCGGCTGTTCAGAGTTCCCTGAATTGGCCTAGGCACAAACTCATAGTGCTTCCTACTTTGCTTAGCTCTGGCTCTTCCTGCCATTTCCTTCCTTTTTCAAACCTAGTCCTCTTTTGTGGGCATATAACCCAAGCCAAAGGCATGAGGGTTATGTGGCACTTCGGCCAATGCAGTAACGCCCTTCTGGCCGCTCTTTCCTAATCCTATCCTGGGTATATGTTGTAGCTTATTCATGAGGTAGACTGATTGAGCACTGACGTACAACCCCTCATCAATAGCCAGGATATCTTACACCACCCGGGCCTCAGCCAAGGTAAAACCAGACAAGAATACATCCTCGTCGCCATGTACGATCTCCAGTACCGGCGTAGTGACCTCCTGCGGAGGATGTATAGAAGAATTCCCAAAAACAGTGGCCACTCCTTTTCCAAGAGGGTATTGCAGCATCTGATGCAAGGTGGAAGAAATAGCTTTTACTTGGTGCAACCACAGTTGCCCAAGTAATAAGTTGAAGGTAGCCGGAACATCCAGGACGTGAAACTCAATGTCCTGCTGTGCCGGGCCAACCTGTGTTCTGATCTGAACTGTTCCCTTCACCTCTCTGCTTATGTTGTCGTAAGCTCGGATCACCTGGGCCGTTGGTACAAAGTCTGCTGGCTTAATGCCAATAGCATAGGTCATTCATAATGGACACACATTAATTGTAAACCCAATATCAACCAATACAACTGGCACCCTCTTCTTTCTGTATTCAACTGAGATATATAGCTGCTTGTTATGCGCGAAGCCCTCGGGTGGCAATTTCTTATCCGTGAAGGTCAAAGTTGGCGAAGCGCCTCCTAGGAAAACAAGTCCTACTAGTTGTTCAGAGGTTGTGTCAATAGACAGCTTGGCCTTATCCATTGTTGATAGGAAGGCTTGCCTGTGTACTCGCGAAGCCATGAGAAACCCCCCAGATAGATATGTCTGCTTGGATCTTCTTTAGCTGCTTCAGTACAGCTTCCTCCCCTAACTGTTTGTCCTTCTATTTTTTTGCCTCTTTATCCTTTCCGGATGCTTCTGGTTGCTCCAGTTGTGGGGGCTTGAAGTACTGCCCGCTCCTAGTCATGTGATCCAATTCTTTAGAATACCAAGTACCATTTGGCAAATTATGTCCCCAATCTTCATTAGTGTGGGCAAGATGCAAATCATCATCTTTCCACCATATTCCCCCAGCAACCGACAAGCAATTGTCCAGTTCCGTTGCAATTACTCCCACGTCAATACCACAGTCATTCTCCGCAGGGCCTTTAGCTTTTCTAGCTTTCTGACTATTCTCAGCTCTCTCCTGTTCAAACCTCTTCAGTGCGGCCTCTTGCTCTATGTCAACTGTACTAACAATGACCGACTCCTAAGCAGAATTCTTATTACCGGTGCTTTTCGAAAATTTTCCTTTGTTCTCGGCCGTTCCAGCCCTTGTGGTAGTTCCTACTTCTAGGTATTCCAGCTTTGGTTGAAATCCCCCCATCCACATCAGGTTCATCACTAAGCCACCTCGAATTATCCGTTGACCCATTCAAGTCAAACCAGTTAATGTGCACATCTCCCGAATCTTGCTCGTTGAAGAACTGCAGATTGTTAATGTCCTCCTCGAGGTCAGCTAGTCATCTAATCTCTGGCTCGGGCCATCCTTCTGGACCACACTAACTTCTATTCCTGTTGGCAACTCCAGCTCTGGTTTGGCCTGATTAGTTGGCACAATATAATGGCATGGGTTGTATTCCTTCTCAGACAAGTCCATTGAGCCCTCAGGTACTGAACTGACATTCCCATTCTCCGACAAGGCCACCCTGCCTTCATCTACCATAGTCACCACCACAGGCTTGGGTTGGGATATGGACGTGTTCATCATGCACAGGTCCATGCTTTTCGGGATGAGGTTTACTTGCCTAGGTAGAGGGGCTTGGTTATGTGGTAGGAGAGGATTTATAGTAACATTGGGCTTTTGAGAAGGTGTTATCACTTTGTTGTCAATGAGATCATGAATCTTATGACGTAGTCTAAAGCACTAGTCGGAATCATAACCACGCTGTTGGTGGAAGGCGCAGTATTTGGCCGGGTTGCGTGTAGGACGGAGAGGATTAGGCAATGGGCGTTGTTCTAATGGTTAAAATGCCCTTTTCTAATCAGGACTTTCAGGGCCGCAGATAGGGACATGTAGAGTGGGGTGAAAATCCTCTGACCTCGGGGCTGGTGCTTCATGGTTTATGAGGTGGTATCAAATGTACTAGCAAAAGGGTTGGCAGTTTTCGGTGTGGTAGTGACCATACCAACATCCGAAGGCCTTGCAGCTGCACTACTACTCATAGTCGCATTAGAACTGCGTGTGAAAGATCTCCTCTGTTGCTATTTCTCGTAGTCTATCAGACCCTATTTTATTGTATCCTCTATTTGCACCCCTATTTCATGGAGGTCAGCAAATGTTGGTAGAGGTAAGACTATCATTTTATGTAGCAGTCTCGGTTGTAGATTACGAACCACCATTCAGATCTGGTCCTTTTTAGTTGGCCAGGTGGTCATCATGGAGGCCTTGGCCCTCCACCGAGTGACAAAATCGAAGAAGCCCTCCTTCAGCTCTTGGCGAGTTGCTTCGAGATCACGAGTTATGACCTCGATTTGAGTGTTGTAAGAGTATTGAGCAATAAAGGCCTAGCCATCTCTTCTCAGCTCCTCCTTACAGAATCTTCAAGTTTAGCATATCAAATGGCCGAGATACCTGACAAGGTCCGGCCAAAGAGGGATAACTTCTACAGTCTAGACAGGCCTATCAGGCGCAGAATGTCTGAGAATAGCCACAAGTGGACCATGGGATCACCCAAGCCATCAAAGCGGTCTATATGCGGCATTTTAAACCTATATGGCAATGTCACCGCCGCATCAATATAGTCGTCCTCTATATCTGGGATCGAATTCACACCCAAAGCTCGTTTAAAGAGCTTTTCCAGCTTGCTCACTTTCAGCGCAGTAGGGTCGACCTCAAACTCAAATAACGCCTCTGTTGGGTAAACTGGTGCTTTGGAAGTCTGGGATGGAACTGGCTCTGCTGGAATGTCCGCATTTTCCTGGACATTAGTTGTAATCCCAAGTATTGGAACCCTAACTGGGGGTGGATGTGAAGAAGAAACTATTACTTTTGGTGGTTGTTGTTGTTGCTGAAGCCTACTGATCAACTCAGTCTGCTGGGCTATAATTTTCGTTTGGAGGGCAGCATCTAGTTGCATATTCTCAATAGTTTGTTGGAGTTAATGGAGCATTTCTTCCATGTTGACTAAGGGGTGCTGATCTATTATAACTGGTGTGTACTCTTTTTCTGAAGTGGAAGTAGAAAACTGGACTTCGTTGAATGAAAGTAATTGTTGAACCAGCGAGTTATGCCTGACTCTCCTCCGTCTTGTAACCGGAGGTAGCGAAGCAAACACTAGTTGTCCTCTTACAAGATCCCCAGATTGGTAAAGTCGCCTTACTCGAGTCCAGAGTGCTTGGGGGGTAACTGCCTCGTCTCAAGCAATTGTGAAAAACTACTTTGTAAAAAAGAAAAAAAAAAGCAAAAGAAACAAAATTAGAAAATGCACAGCACCTTAGCTCAGATGACTATACTCAAACAGTGATTTCTGCCCCAAATTTCTGCCTCAAAACTGATACCCCCAAACTGATACTCAGACTTGCAACTGATACATACATTCCTGTAGAGTTTCACTTTAAAAGCACATATCAAGCAAATGAGAGCCAAAACACCCCTATGATGGGGTAGGGTTACCCTGTCCTAATTTTGTTAGGAGCTAGGGGTTCACTATGCAAACAAACGGTTTCATACAATCTTGCATTTGGGTGAGCAACCTGTCCTAGTTTGAAATAGTCTCTATAGCTTCTGATATGCAACTAGGTTGATTGGTCAAAAAGGGTACCTCAGCAAAACCACCTAATATACCTCTCACACCTAAAACCGAGAAGTGAAAGGAGGATCAAACGGTACAGCGGTAGTCCAGATCTGAGGGTTGTGTTCCCATCATGGCAGAGCCTGCAACCGGTCAGTCTTTTGGCAAGCTTTTCCAAACGAGTCTCCGGCAAACCGTTTAGGAATAGCCGATGACAAATACTGTGACTTAGGCGCACCAATTCAAATGCAAATGCAAAGAAACACATAAGTGTAGATAAAATAACATATCATAAGTTCGAGTCAAGTTCTCTAAATCTCCAGCAGAGTCGCCAAAAACTATGGACTCGCCTTTTTCCGCGCCCATGCCTTTCGAAAAGGGTTTGAAAAGAAGGCTTCATAGTTCGGACTCTACCCGTGGTTCTGAATCTAATCTCACAAAGTGCAATGTGAAACTGATAATCACCAAAGAGTCCAAATCCGGCAAACCTTTTTGGAAAATCGATCTTAAATCAAATAATGCCAAAATTAGACTGCTTTGCCAGATACAGAGTCGCCACCTAAATATTTTATTTTTGGGAAATTTATGAAACCCTAACTCGTGCCAATGGCCATGTGTCCATCATCACCAAAGTTGCCTCGGCTCGAGAACTTGGATACGAGAGGGGAAGGTCCTGAAATGAGCACCCCCGCTCGCCCGATCAAAGATCGGCCTCTACTAATCATGATATGTTCTTTTATAAACATTATGTATTCTTGTTCTGGTTATTAAACTAGCTTTACTACATGACGCACACAAGCAAGTATAGACTAGTCGCGAGACTTGGAATAATTCAACTCATGTTTGTTTGCAAAAATGGTTTGAATTTGCCACCCTCGAGTAGGCTTAAAAATGCGGATTTGCCACCAAACATAGTGGGCTTAAAATATGATTTTGCCACAACAAAGTGGGCTTAAAATGCGCTTTTGTTAAATCGTTCCAATTCAAACAAGCCTTCATCCACAGGTATTCATGCAGTTTAGCATTTAAGCACATAGCCTCATGGCAAGCATGTGAAACATGGCAATATGGTGATCACACTCATGCAAGTATGCTAAAGCATAAAACTCACCGAGTACTCCGAGCCAAAACAAAAGCTAGTTAGAAAAATGCATGATCCAGACTATACAAGATGTCTAATGCAACACATGCAATAGTGCAATTAATAGGCTCTACTACTAATATGGCATATGAAGCAACTTGAACAACATGCTTTTAAACATGTATTCAAAGAAGTGTATTAAAATTGCAATGCAATTTGAATGATGTGCCGAGCCTCGGTGCATACAAGACAAATGAATGGATACAAACATGCAAGCATAAAGGTATGCTAATCAAAACATGTCCCTAATCTAACCATCGAAAGCGATTAAATAAAAGGAAGAAAGACATGGGGTTAGAAGACATACACACACACACGCACACTTATTACAACATTGTGCCCTCATGAAGGACGGTCCGAATGAATAATTAGCTAATCTAAGCTAAGCTAAATAATACAAAACAAAAAAAAGAAATAGCGAAGCTAAGCTACTTACTTATTTCAACAATCAATTAACTAATCTAAGCTAATCAAATACATATAGCGCTAATTAATTAAACTAAATTAATTAGGTACAAACCCAGCTCAAAAATAACAATAGGCATGCTATTCTAGCTAGTTAAACTTGAGACGCATCAAATGCACATGCCCGCGCTTGTTTTCCACCTGGAATGCCACTGGTTTACTACTGACTGCCTCTGTTTGCACAGTTGAGTTTTGGTATGCTGAAAGGGCACTATTCTAAGAATACATCAGTGGCTAGCCGACCGCTAATGGAGGCTGCCGACCATGTGCTTGCTACAAAAGGGCACTGCCGGCCATCAGTGAAAGCCTGCTAGCCATTAGTGTATGGCCTGCTGGCCACTGATGAACAACTTCATTCTGCTGCAACACAACACAGCACAACATAGAGCAGGAAAGAAGTAATTTCACAGGTTGTATGTACTGTATACCACTCCCTATCATCAAAACATCTCCAAGGAGTGATATTCTTGGCTCCAAAACCACCAACCAAGCATTTTCAATGCATGATGGCCAAAGAACCAAGAAATACAATTTCATTGTACGCAAAAGCAAGACTCAAGACCATCACCCTATCATGTGTGATCAAGGGCAATGGAGACCAAGGAGATTGGCTCATTTCATCACTGTAAATATGAAATGCTCCAATCTTCCTTGTGTTCAATATAACGTCTGATTGAACACATGCAACGCAACACAATATGCTTATCTTGCTCAAGTTTTACTTATCACTTTTGTTTACTCATTTTAAGTTACCAACTCATTCTTTAGTTGATTTAGTCCAAAAGTGAGTGTCCTCTAATGGAAGAGGTGTCAACCAAGGGATGTTTTAAGGCAAGAGAGAGGTCATGCCTTTGGTTAGTAGAAACCCCCAAAAGAGGATTAAAACCATTAAGAACAAACCTCGATCTTAAGTTTAAACACAACCCGAAGGTTAACCAACCCTCAAAGAAAATGAAAAAGTGAAGAAGTGAGAGAGGTTGTAGCTATTTAGGTGCTGGAATTAGGCATGAGAAAGCATCAAAACATGCAACCAAGGCACACAAATGATGCTCAAAGCCTAGAAACATTAAGCTAGTGATGGAAATAACCCTACAGCTATGCAAAACAAGTCTCAACTGATGCAACCAGCCTAAAATGGAGCCAAAATAGGTCAAAATAGTGGCAAAAACATGCTGAGATTAAGCTACAAAATGCCAGAAAAACATGATCACATGATAGGCAACTAGGCATGCAAGCAAGACAACAAGGAGGGGAGACCATCCCCTCCAATTTTGAGCTTCAAAACAAGGTTTTTGTCACTGAAAAAGCTCTGATATTTAGTGGTTTAAAGGCCCAAAAAGTTTGTTTAAAGCTTTAAAAAAAAAAAGGACACAAAAGCTTAACAAGCCAAATAGTAAAAGGGTGAACCACCCCTAACTCAAAGGGGGCCTTAAACCACCATTTTTAAACCATAAAAATAGAGATTTTAGGAGGTCAAAACTAGCTCAAAAATAGTATGTAAAGATGGCAAAACAAGGATTTAAAATAAGAGTAAAACACAAGTGTTCTACCTCTTGAAGAAAAGATGCAATTTGAGCAACAAAACAAGCTAAATCAAGCCAAACTCCTCTTCTAGAGCTCAAACAAAACTCCAAGAGACCTTAGCTCCAAGGTGGTCAAGTTTGATCAAGGGTTCATGTGCAAAAGTGTAGAGAAACTAGACTTTAAGGCACAAAATATCAAGAGAGAGAGAATTCTAGAGAGAGAGAATTTTTGTCTTCAAAATTTTCTAACCCCCCCCCCACATGCAAGAGGGGGGTCATATATATGGAAAATTCAAATTCTCTTCACAAAGATCCAGCCACACACATGTTAGAAGATGCCTAAACGTGTGCATACAGCTGGCTCAAAATATCACAAAATATCTGCTGGAACACTGCTGGTCGTCCAGCCATCAGTGATGGCCGGCAAGGCTTTATTGATGGTCGGCCAAGCACATCAATGGCCGGTAGGCCAAAAGCCATGGACGGTAGCCCTCAAAAATGGCTAGTAGGCCAAAAGCCAACCTCAATCTGAAAGGTCCTAAGCATGGTCCAAAGATAAGGCAAGAAGGATACAGGTGTAAACACCCCATTTTTGACCGTCCTCAAGACTTGGACGTCATCGTTTGAACACTCGATGATCATCCATGTTCGTGTTCGTTTTGAGTTTCCGGAGGTCTCGGCCGCGCGCCTTGCCTCAAGATCTCTCAACTTGCTTGTTTTGTGCTTGGTTGTGAACCAAGCACTTGTGTTTTTGCTTCTGAGCGAAGAGGGTGGCTTTTTGGCCATCCCCTCAATCCATCAGCCAAGGCATGAAGCCATCGGCCCTGTTTTCTTGCCATCGGGCAAAAGTGTTGGCCAATCAGCACATTATTTAGTCGGTCGGCCCTTGTGTTGGTCGATCGGCCATATTTTCTAGCTGAGCCCTGTTCATCTACTTTATGCAGATATTTTATGCCAGATGTCATAGCTGGCATGCATAATTCACCCCCTCCATACACGTGTATAGAGGGATTTTTCCCTTGATTAGCTTTCTTAGGAAGCTTTGGAATTGGATTCTATAAGAAGGGAGCTCCTCCTCCCTTCTCAGAGATTCTGAAAAAATAGGATTAGAAAAGTTGTATCTATCTATCTCTATATCTCCCCCGCTCTTGATTTGTGTGTGTATTTGTGCCTTAAAGTGTGATTTTGTCTTACTTTTGCACTAGAGCACCTAGCAATACACCATCCTCTTGTTGCTGAGGCACTCGGGAGTTGGTTTCAGAGTTCTTGGAGTGGTTTAAGCTTGGAAAAGTTGCTGGAGCTTTGTTCTTGAAGAGGTTCTACAAGGGTGAGCAAACTTGCTTTTAATACCCCATTCTTGCTTAAGCTTTTAGCCCTTCTTACTTATTGTTTTAAGCTTATCTCTTAATTGATAAAAGTTCTGTTTTAAGGTCACTTTTTGGTTTGGGGTTGTTTACCCCCTCTGGCCTTATTTTAGGCCTGGTTTGGCCTTATTTTAGGCCATCCCCTTTGGCCCTTGTTCTTAGCTTTGCATGAACTTTCTACCATTGAAATCCAGAGGATTTTCAGTGGTGGAAAGGTGGTTTTGGAGTCCTAAATAGGAGAGGGTCATCCCCTCTCCTTGTTGTCTTGTATGCTAGTATAAATGGTTTATATTAGTAGCATGTTTGCTTATCTTGTTTTAGCTCCATTTCAGCAAGTATTTGGTGTTATTTTGCCATGTTTTACCTCTATCTAAGATTGGTTTAATGGCCTCTTACATGCTCCATATACTTGTCTTGCAATCCCCTCATTTGCCTTAATATGCATCATGTTGTAACATGTCATTCTAGCATGATTTTGGCTTGACCCAAAGAAGCATTTAGCCTTGTTTTAACATGGTTAAGGTATGTTTGGTGTTTTTTTGGTCATATATTCCATGCTTTGTATAGCTACCATGCAATCTAGCTTGTTAGCTTTGAGTGTCCAAGTCACTAGCATGCTTTACTTGGACCATTTCAGTGATTTAGCATCACTTGTTATGTTATTTTAGTCCATATAGTATGCTCATATACTTCCACTTATCACTCCTTTAATGCTTTAAAGAGTTGATGTTTTGTGCCTCATGAATGGGTCATTGTGTATGCCATCATGTTTAGGTCTTTGGGATGCCATCTAAGTGGGTTTTTGGGCTTACTTTGACATGCCATAACTCTGATTTTATTGGTTTAAGTCATGCCATGTTTGGTTTTGATAGGTGTAGTGTAACACCCCTTTTATAGCCTTGCATGCCTCATGCTTTTGGCCCTTTATTCTAGCTTATTTTGGCTTTAGTCCTTGCATTTTTTAGGCTCATTTTGACATGATCTAGGACTGTTTTGGAATATACTTGCCATTTGCTTCATGTTTTGCATAGCCATGGTTTGAGCTCCTTTGCTAGCCTTAAGTTTTAGGCTTTCTTGTATGCCTTGCTTGGCTTGTTTGTGTGATTTGGCATCATTCCTAGCATCATTTCAGAGCTTGTAGTATTGTCATACTTACATGCTTTGTCCACTTTTAAGTGTTCTTGAAAGTTGCTCTCCTATGCTTAGGTGATAAGCAATTGGCATGCATGTTTGTGTGTACCTTTGTCTTCATTTCCATAGCATTTTGGCCACTGATTTTGGGCATGGCTGAGGTCTATCTATCTTTAGTTTAAGTCTATTTTACCATGTTGTCTCATGCTTGTCTCATTTTGTATGTTATTGCATACTTGTCCACCTTTACATGCCTTGCATGTATGCATGTTCATGTTGCATCTTACCATGTTGTTCAAAGTTGTTACTTTACATCATGCTTATATGTTTGTCGCGTACTTGGTCCATTACATGTTATTACATGCTTACTAATTGACATGTTGTTGCATGCTCAACCACCTTGTATACTTGTTAGATTGCATGTCATTGCATGCTTGTTGTTGGTATTGTTGTTGCATACCTATTACATTGTATGCATGCATGTTTGTATGCTTGGATTTCATGTTGTTGCATGTTTACTAGTTTGCATGTTGTCACATGCTTGCTAGGGTTGCATTGCATTGTGTGTGCATTCCCTTGCTTCTTGATTAAGCATGATAGAGGTTGGGGCCCCTTGTGTGTTTTGTGCATTTCATTCCATATTGAATTGCGCACTTGGTCTCTTTGGCCATCATGCATCGAAATGCGTGATTGAAGGTCCGAGGGTTGAGAACTACACTCCTTTGAGTCTCAAACATGATAAGGGGTGTGGTTGTGCAAACATTGTCTTGCAAATGTATTGACATGCTCTGTCTGTCCTTTGTTTCAATAAAAACAGCATTTAGCAGGAAGAGATGGCCGATCGACCACATTCAATGCCGATCGGCTAACAATGTCTGGCCGAGAGCCTTATTTTTGGTCGATGACCTTCATATCTTGGCCGATGGCCCTTCCATCTGGCCGATTGTCTCTCAACATGACCATGAAGTGGTTCTGGAGCATCACAGAGACTTGTGCAGTTTTCAGAGGTACAAAGCAGTGCAAACAGAGGTGACATGAAACATGGCAACGAATTTCCAAGCGAAGTCGACCGAGCATGCATTCGTCTCTCTTCTCGAGGTCTCTTTACTGTTTTCTGTAGCTTAATTAATTTGTTAATTATTTAAGTGTTGTAATAATTAGTTGTAGCTAGTTATTCATTTGATTGTGTAATAATTAATTAGCTTGTCAGTTAGTTAATTAGTTGATTTGTATTATTCTTTTGGTCCCTCCGTCGAGAGGGTGCAATTGTGTAATAAGCGTGCATGTGTGTGATGCATGTCTTCCAACCCCATGTCTTTCTCCCTTTTACTTAACCGCTTACGATGGCTAGTTTTAGGGCATATTCCATTTAGCATCCTTATGCTTCCATGTTTGCATCCATTCATCTGTATTGCATGCACCGGGCTCGGCGCATCATACTAACTACATCATATTTTAATTCCAACTTGAATACATGTATCGAGTTGTCATACCTCATATGCCATCTTAGAATAGCCGAGCCTATTCTAGTTGCATTTTGCATGTGTTGCATTAGCCATCCCAACATGAACTAGGATCATGCATGATTACTAACTAGTTTCTTGTTTTAGCTCGGAGTACACTGTGAGTGTTTATACTTTAGCATCCTTGCATATGTGTAAGTGTTGCCATAACAGCATGCTTGCCATGAGGCTAATTGCTTATGTGATATAACTACCTGAATGCCTGTGGGTGAAGGTTGGATTGCTTGAATTGGAATAATTCATCGAAATCCGCATTTTAGCCTACTTGCGAGTAGCAAACTTCAAACCGTTTTCAAACAAACAGATATGTGATGCTTTGTTCCAAATTAGGCGATCTAGTCTATACTTGTGTGTTGTGCGCATCACATAGTAAGATTAGCTAATTAACTGGAATAAGAACGCATGTGTTTTTAAAAACAAGATATCATGTTTAGTACAGGCCGATCTTTGATCGGGCGAGCGGAGGTGCTCATAGATGACCTTCCTCAATCGTACCCAAGTTCCCGAGCCAAGGCAACTTTGGTGATGACGGACACGTGGCCTTAGGCACGAGTCAGGGTTTCCTAAATTCCTCCCAAAAAATAAAATATTTAGGTGGGGACTCTGTATCTGGCAAAGCAATCAATATTTGGCACTTCTTTCTTAAAAATTAGTTTTCCAAAACAATTTGCCGGGTTTGGACTCTTTGGTGATTTATCGGTCTCGCATTGCACTTTGCGGGATTAGATTCAGAACCGTGACATTTGAGTCCAAACTGTAGTAGCAAAGCCCAAGGGCGCGTCTACAGCAGGGTTTAGAAAACTCAAACCTGTGGTGTTTTGTCGCGAATTTCGAGCATTCGGTGAGCAATCCGAACATCTAAGTCTTAAAGGGCTGTCAAAAATGGGATGTCTACAAAAAACAAATAGCGCTCCTTATGAATTGTGGAAAGGTCGACCACTTTCCTACAAATACTTAAAAGTGTGGGGGTGTTTGGCAAAGGTAGAAGTTCATGTTCCAAAAAAGACTAAGATAGGACCAAAAATAGTGAATTGCGTGTTTATTGGTTATGCGCATAATAGTAGTGCATATCGATTTCTGACTTATAAATCAGAAATACCTGATATACATGTGAACACTATTATAGAATCAAGGAATATTGTGTTTTTTGAACATGCATTGCACGATCCACAATGGAATCTGAGTTCATTGCTTTAGACAAAGCAGGAGAAGAAGCAGAATGGGTTTGCCACTTCTTAGAAGACATTCCAATGTGGCCAAAACCTGTGCTAGCTATTTGCATTCATTATGATAGTCAATCTGCAATAGGCAAGGCACAGAGTCATATGTACAATGGTAAGTCACGACATATTCGTCGTCGACATAATACCGTAAGATAATTACGCTTAAGTGGAATAATCTCAATAGATTATATAAAATCTAAAAAGAATATTGTGGATCCGTTAATGAAAGGTTTGACTAAAGATCAAGTGTATAGTTCATCAAAGGGGATAAGATTAAAGCCTATTACATAAGAGTCATCATAATGGTAACCCTACTTAGATGACTGGAGATCCTAAGAACTAAGTTCAAAGGGACAACTAAGTCATGTGTGGCTCGCCAGAAATCACCAAGGGATTAAAATTCCCTACCCATTCCTATGGTGAGAGTGATATCTGTAACATGTGTTGTATGCACGGGTTTAAGGATAAGCTTTACTTTTAGTGATTACTTATATCTTAATTTAGGCATAAAAATCAAGACGAGTATAAGAGATACTCACAATAAGAATCACCTATATGAGTGTCAAACTGGGGCCGGTTCTATGAGAATGAAGAGGCTAAATTCTGTAGAAGCACTCATGAACAACCAGGAGCATTCAAGGCCAAAATGAACACAACCGAGAGAACCATGATGTGTCAGATGATTTTTCGTGTGAAATCTATTGTCTAGGCTTGCACAAACGGCCGAACAATTCAAGGTATTGCGTCCATTAGTTAGCTAGTAAGTCTGATAAGTTATCACTAGGGAAGGTTCAAAGCTGAAAGCTACCTATCCTAATGCAACATATTTTCGATTTATACTTTTTCGACAAATTTTGCATATTGTTGCCTTTCTGTTGTCATCAAATTTTATTCATGTGGGGGATTGTAATAAATGGTTTGAGAAAAAATAGATTTTTTCCAAACTTTGGTTTAATTTTTAAGTGAGATTCATGCGCCAAAGTTGGCTAGTCTAAGTGGTAACGCGTTCTATGCCGCGTTGTGATTCACGTAGTATATTTGGTTGCTCAAAACCATTTTCGGGTGAATGAAAAATTGATGCCAAAATGGGCTGTAATGACTCGAATTCTAGTTCACATTGGATTGATGTAAAGTGGTGCCCATCACCTTAAAACTTGTATGGTTTTCGGATTCTTGGTATTGATGGGTTGGCAAGTGAACTTTAAATATTATAATTGAGGACCCTTGGTTGATTTTTGGAACCTTGATTGAAGCCTTAACAAGGTATTTAGGTAAGATTAGATCAAAAGCCCCAAGTTTGAGTTTTTGTTTTTAACCAACCTTCACTCTTTTGCCCTTTTCTCCTTCCATACTTTGAATTCGAATGTGAGGCTGGAACCATTGGAAAGCTTGTTTACGGGGCTTCAATTTGGACACAATAATGACCTAAAACGGAGTCCAGATGAAAGAGTTATACCTGTTTAAATTTTGAGTTTCAGTGCCGGAAGCATGCTCGCTCGAGCAAGTTTTTCTTCGCTCGAGCGAACTGCGCGATTTTCAAAGATTATGGGAGCTTGTTTTCTACGCTCGAGCCAAGCTTCCTTCGCTCAAACGACTAGGTCACTAACAAACATTATAAAGTGACTTTTTGGCCCAAAAACTTTATTTTTCTCCCTCTCTTCTCCTCCCATCTTCCAAACTCGAAAACCTAACCTTCCAAACTCTTGATTTCACTACTTTTTACCAAAGACTCACCCCAAATCTTTCAAGAAGGTTGAAGAACAAGCATGGATCAAGACTTTTACTGATTATTTTATGATTTCATTAGAGTTTGAAGATGGGTCTTCACCAATGTTGTTTCTCAAATTTGTTTGTTTCACAAGGATTTATGGTTTTCTAAGGTTAAGTAAAAAATTTTAATGGCTGAACATTTTTCTTAAATAATTATTTTTCGAGAAAAATGTACCTTACTTGTGACATTTTGAAATTATAAAATGTCACCCTACTATATGGTATCACCCTACATGGATGATCATTTCTATCTGTGTGTTAGTTATTGATTCAGAACTATGTGATTCCTACTGGGCATTAGTGATCACCCCTTGTTGTTTTATCTTTTTTTTATTTACAAGAAGTTTGGATTCCTTGAGTGAAGAGTTATGGAGCCCTTGAGTCCCTTTGTACAACTTCATAGTAGATGTAAAGGAAATGGATCTTGTATTTTTATTTATTTAATTGTAGTTTCACAGTAGGAGATTGGCATGTGTTGTTGTCTTTATAATATTCATTGAGAGAGAGCGAGAGAGAGAGAACTTGTATGATTGTATTTCTATTACTCAAGGGTAATAGATATTTGTAAAAAAAAAATGGACCTAAATTACAAGCTTTTGGTAATGTTTCCGAGTAATTAAAAAGTTGGGGCATGACAACTTGGTATCAGAGCTAACCGAGTTTGAACACCTGGAGCTCGTGGGAAGTGATTTTTATCACAATGGGTTGGCTTCGCTTAGTGAGGATGGTTGTATATAGAAGTAGGAGGTATAGGGCATTTTGTGTTGCATTGTGTGAACATGGGTTGAGCTTCATGGATAGTGCTTGTAGCTGGCTAACTTGCTTTGAGATCTCATTGGAAACGTGTCTGATCAACGTGGTTTCCAGTGAGAATTCCTTGGAAGTTTCGGGACAAGTGATCACCCTCGTTGCCTTGACTCAATTGTGTGGTTTGTTGCTTAACAATATTTATGTGTTATGTGATTATATTAAGTTAGTTTCATGTTGAGGTAGGAAGAGTATGTGTCTCGGGAAAGGGTTAGAGTTTGGTTATTTATGTCTGATGTTGTTATTGAGATAATGAGAGCTGTAGGATAGGTATTAATCTGTAATGAGGGAGACATTAGGTATTGGTAGACATGTATATTGACTTATGAATCTTAAATTGAATGGGAGTGTTGTTGGAACATGGAATGTGCGACTTGTATGGTTTACAAGGAGTGTAGTTGAGATGAGGTGAGATCTTAGAATGGTATGAGGTTAGTTTGAAGTTACATAGAATGTTGTAAGGATTTGGGATGGGGTGAGAATTGTGTTTTCTGGTGATGAGGGTAGCGTTGGTGAAGTGTTACCGTAGGCTAGTAGTTATATATGAGGGGGTTTGTGGTATTTAAGAATTGAGTGACATGATTAAGGTTTGTGTAGAGTTCATGAGTACGAAAAACACTTAATCATTAAACGCTAGAAGTAGTTCTTGAGAAGTAGTATGGTTTGTAATTATTGTAATTGGTGTTGTGCGATTGATGATTTTTTTGTGTGGCTCAAAATGAGTGTTGCTTTATCGGCACAAGAATGATGAGACTATTAGGAATAGTGCTAATGCAACGCATATTTGAAAAGTCTAGTGAGATTCTAAAAACGAGTAGAAGGGTGTAAGAAGCTTCATCTCGAGGTACACAGTGTGAGGTAACTTGTAAGTGTTAGTAATTAAATGGTTAACCGATTAGTGACCTCCGAGTTTGGAAGAGGACTGTTATGAAATTCTTGACTCTGTTTGTATGATGATAATAGGTGATGATGACTACGATGATTACGAATTGTGAGATGTGAAATGATGTATGTATCAACATTTGAGCCGTGGGGGTGGCTAATTAGTAATTTGGGCTAGTTTACAGAGATGGATTCTGGCAATCATTTCCTTTTTGGTGAGATTTGAGGAATGGTTTGGGTTAGTTTTTTTTTATGTGACTTGTAACTGGTGATTTCGATGAATGCTACTTGAAGTTAATTAATGCTTAACTATCTTAGGATTTGCCTTGTTTTGGATAAATAGGGATATGAATGAATAGTGTCTCAAGGGGTACTAGAGGGCATGGAGTCTTACTTGTGCATATATATGTGTGTTGTTCATGTGAATCTGTGAAACCGCTCTAATTGAGTTAAAAATGTTTGAATGGAAATTGTTGTAAGTGCACTTGTGCCAATGTGTATATATATATTGAATGTTGATATAAGTGTTGACATTTGTAATGACAGGAAGACTTCCCACTTGTGGGAAACCGTATGTGCGATGTTACCCTTTTGATGCATTGTAGTTGTTTTTGTTCGTTATTAACACAAGTATGTATGGAAATTATGTTGCAATGTCACTAGATGGGTGGCGGAGGTTATTTGGTGATGGTTAGAATTCACCGAGAAAATGTTGAGATCAATGTGGAAGATGGAAATCTATTTTCCTTGTAAGTGGCCTGGGATAGCACGATAAAATTAAGTGTTAAAGACTGAAATATGTTAATGAATGATTTTCACTATTCTACTTTTACGTGCTAAGGGGGAATAAGAAATAGATAACACTGTTAATTAAAATGCAATTGAGAATTGTGGTATTGGATCATACAATGCAATGTGTTATTTGTTTTCCTTGTGTTGACTTGGTGTTAGTTTAAGGGGGATTTTTTTTCCTTGAAATTGAGTTTTGGTTGTTCGATAGTAATTGTCCACTTAGTTGTAAATTGGGAAGTTATTATGGACTTTGGGATTACACGTGATTAGCATTGCTCCTTGTCCATTGAATTCCAAGGTGTGTGTTGATCAAATGGTATTTGTGATCTTTCTGTTGTGATTCTTCTTGTTCAGGTGTCTTTGGGGTATTGAGATATTGAACCGAAATTTGAGAAAATATCTCGAGTGGAGCCTAGCTTTTGGTCGGTAGTGATGTCGTGCTCCATTTGTCTCAGGTTGTCTATTGTTTCAGTTTCTCTAAATTTCGGGGACGAAATTTTCTAAAGTGAGGAGATTGTAATGACACGGATTCTAGTTCACATTGGATTGATGTAAAGTGGTGCCCGTCACCTTAAAACTTGTATGATTGTCGAACTCTTGGTATTGATGGGTTGGCAAGTAAACTTTAAATATTATAATTGAGGATCCTTGGGTGATATTTGGAACCTTGATTGAAGCCTTAACAAGGTATTTAGGTAAGATTAGATCAAAAGCCCCAAGTTTGAGTTTTTGTTTTTAACCAACCTTCACTCTTTTGCCCTTTTCTCCTTCCATACTTTGAATTTGAATGTGAAGCTAGAACCATTGGAAAGCCTGTTTACGAGGCTTCAATTTGGACACAAGAACGACCTAAAACGGAGTCCAAACAAGAGAGTTATACCTGTTTGAATTTTGAGTTTTTATGCTAGAAGCATGCTTGCTCAATCGAGCTTTTCTTCACTCGAGCGAGCTTTTCTTTACTCGAGCGAACTGCGTGATTTTCAGAGATTCTGGGAGCTTGTTTTCTACGCTTGAGCCAAACCTTCGCTCGAGCGACCAGGTCGCTAACAGACATTATAAAGTGACTTTTTGGCCCAAAAACTTTATTTTTCTCCCTCTCTTCTCTTCCCATCTTCCAAACCCGAAAACCTAACCTTCTAGACTCTTGATTTCTCTACTTTTTACCAAAAACTCACCCCAAATATTTCAAGAAGGTTGAAGAACAAGCATGGATCAAGACTTTTACCAATTATTTTATGTTTTCATTAGAGTTTGAAGATGGGTCTTCACCCTTAGCTTCCAATTTTGAGGTAGGGGTCCTAGTTCTTCTTCAATACTTGCATTAATAGATAGATTTGTGGTATTTTGAGTATATAAATACAAAATCTACATTTTTAAGCATATAGTGTTACATCATTAGATTTGGGGGCTTAGGGTTTGAAGTGTTTGGGGTTCAATTGTTGGGTTAAGATTGTGGATTATGAACCTTAGGTGTATAATCAATGGAAAAATTGGAATAAAATGTAGTAGTGTGAGAAGTTTTAATTTTTCTTGAAAGTCTTGATTTTTCTTGAAAACCCTAAGTTATCTCATGATGATAATTAATGATTTTGCCTAAATTGAAAGTAGAATCATGAAATTGAAAAGTTGAATTATATATATATAAGTTTAATTGAATTTTGGAAGTGTTTGAAAATTATGTAAAAATTAGCGATTGAGCATTTATTATGGACATTGTAAATCATGCTATAATATAAAATGAAATTTGGGGAAAAAGATTTGTTAATGATATGGATGACATAAACTTGGTTATGGAATGTTGAATTGGGATTTAAGAATTCACCTTGAATTTGGTTAAATTGCATTTAGTGGTGTTGAATTGAATTGTGTTGAATAATGTTGAAATGAATTGTGTTGAACTACGTTGAATTGTGTTGAACTATGTTGAATTGTATTGAATCATGTTGAGTTGTGTTGAGTTGAGTTATGTTGGGTTGTGTTGGGTGGTGTTGTATTGGTACCCGCGCGAGGAGTTGAAAAAGGTTTTTGGGGGCTCACGTCCCGCCGTATAGTAGCTGGCAATTGTGGGGGTAGTTTTGAATTAAAGGTGCCCAATTGCTCGTCTAGGCTTATCGCTGGACGAATGTGGAAAAAATGATTTTTGGGTGTCCACACAGTCCTGCCGTATAATAGTCAGCAAAAGTGGAAAAATGATTTTTGGGTATCCACAGTCTTGCCGTATAATAGCCGGCAAAAGTGGAAAAACATATGGTTTTCAAAAATATTTTGTGTGCCCACGTCCCGCCGTATAGTAGCTAGCAAATGTGGGGGATGGTTTTAAAAAGTTGAAAAATGGGTTTTAGGAATTCACTTCCCGCCGTATAACAGCCAGCAAAAGGTGGAAAGTGTTATGGATTGGGTGTCTGCTATCCCGCCTAGTAAGTCGGCAAAAGCTGGATTGTGTTGAGATATGTGTTGAGAAGTGGGTTGAGTTGATGATATTATTTGTGACTTGTGATGAATCTGTGAAATTGCAAATTGATGTGCAATTTGGTATAAAGAGGAAATGTACATAGACATTATTTGTAAAGAATGAAACCCAAAAATGGGTAAGGGGATTATGGATTGGTGTTGGTGAACCTAATGAATTAGTTAATAAAGGTAAATTATGAGTGTTGTTTTGTAATAAATGAGAAATTGAATTGAAAGGGGTTTATTAATCTTGTGTTATCTTGAGATGAAATTTGAGAGTGTAATTAACGGTGTGAATTCAGTATAGGAGAATTGTTAGTGAGTCAAAAAGGGAACTTGAACTTGAAGTTATGGAGTTCTAAATAAATATAATGAGAAGAAAGGAAGAATGAAAGAAAAAGATGAATATTAAAAATAAAAATTAAACGAGAAATATTTTGGAAATTGGTTAATAATTTTTAAATGATGTTGTTTCACAAATATATTTGTTTCGCAAGGATCTATGGTTTTCTAAGGTTAAGGAATAATTTTTAATGGTTGAAGGTTTTTCTTAAAAGTGTTTAAATAATTGTTTTTCGAGAAAAATGTACCTTACTTATGATATTTTTAAATTATAAAATGTCACCCTACTATATGGTATCACCCTGCATGCATGATCATTTCTATCTGTGTGTTAGTTATTGATTCAGAACTATGTGATTCCTACTGGGCATTAGTGCTCACCTCTTGTTGTTTCATCTTTTTTTTTTTTACAGGAAGAAAGTTTGGATTCCTTGAGTGAAGAGTTATGGAGTCCTTGAGTCCCTTTATATAACTTCATAGTAGATGTAAAGGAAATAGATCTTGTATTTGTATTTATTTAATTGTAGTTTCACAGTAGCAGATTGGCATGTATTGTTGTCTTTATAATATTCATTGAGAGAGAGAGAGAGAGAGAGAGAACTTGTATGATTGTATTTCTATTACTCAAGGGTAATAGATATTTGTAAAAAAAAATGGACCTAAATTACAAGCTTTTAGTAATGTTTTTGAGTAATTAAAAAGTTGAGGCGTGACATGGGCTCCATGAAAATGGTGTGTTTAGTAGAATTTTCATAAAGGTTTGAGTTAAGGTTTGTCCCACATTGGTTTGGTGGGCGAACTTTGTGTGGGTTTATCATGCTTGGGTTTGGAACTTGAGGAGGGCCCCAAGAGATACCAAAGTTTTGTGGAAGGGTAAAGTTATGGACAAAGTGGGCTAGACCCATTGAACCCAAAACAAACACACGCACGCGCGTGCCGCCGCCGTCTGTTCGTTCGGGCGGGCTAGGCTGTGCTTGGGCACAGGTGCATGGTGTGACGTTGGGTTGGGCTTGTCCGGCCCAATACTAATTCTTTTTGGGCCAAAAACATTTGAATTTTATTTTTTGTTTGGAAAATAAATTCTGTCTACTTTTGTTTTCAAATTTCATATTGGAAAAATTCAAATTTTGGCTTGCACCCCTTTAAATTTTATGTTAGTAATGGGCGCCCATGTGGCATGACCATTTGAACATAATTTGGATCTTATCCAAATAGGTTTTGAATTAAATTCAAACCTATTTAGGATAACCACTCAGGATATAGATATTATCAGTTTTAACTGATATGGATAAATAATAATAATATAATATATATCTGATATATGGTTATGGGTAACCAAGAGAGAAACAACGTATGTTTTGTTTCTACCCATAAACTTACTCTCTCCCAAGAAACAACGATCAAGTCTTCTGCACTGTGATTTGTGTGGGTGATATTCAATCTGTGATATTACTCCACTGCTGGATTGGTCTATCAGTTTTCTGGAAGCACGTGATTTATCCACGAGGTTCTATCATCGAAAGGTATGATCTGATTATTTTATCCGCTGCATAATTTTATGTTTTTGATTTACATTGGTATCAGAGCCATTGATAGATATTTTCATGTTTCTATTTTTACATGTGTATATATACATGTATATGCATGAATATTAATGGAGGAGGAAGATGAAGTGCACGGTTTTCTTTTTTGCATTTTAACTCCATTTAGATTGAGAGAGTGATATACCTCAATTTTATGTTGCTTAAATGTTATTTTTTATGCCATAAATGTTTTTATTGTGAAAAATGGAGTCCGACAGTACAAAAATCGGACCGGAAAACACCCGGGAAGGCGGTGCGTGTGATTCACGCACTGTATGACGCCGAGCAGCAGCGCCACGCACCACCATGCGCTGCCACGCGCTGAGCGCGCTAGGCACGCGCCTCCCACGCGCCACACGCGCGATCTGTCCCTTCCCTTCCACACGCGCGCGTTAGCCGCGCCTCTTCCAGCCGCGCCACGTGTGCGACACACGCGCGCCATGCGCCGCGCCGCGTTGACTCGCGCCGAGTTGCGCTGAGCGGCGTCGAGCCGAGCCGAGCCGATTTTCTCGCCTGGCTTGGCTCTAAGGCTCTGTTTGTTTGTTTTTAATTCTGAATTGCGTTAATTGGCCATAATTTATTCGTTATAGCTTTGTTTTAAGCATGGTCGGTACCGTTAGACTCAGAATTAATTTTTCTACATTCTGAAAAATTTTAAAAATTTTATGAAACTAAAAAATATTTTTCCTGAAATAATAATGCATTATTTTTGCTTTAAAATGCATCTGGTGTTGCATGATTAAATTTCTGGGGCTGAATTTTTTATTGTAGACTATTGATATAGTTTACTATTTACTGGTATAGTTATAGCATTTTATCAGATTCTGGAATATTTATTTCTAATAAATGAGAAAAAGGGAGAGGGAAGGGAAATTCATTTCAAATTGGCTTGCATAGAATGTTAGTAATGGGCGCCCATGTGGCATGACCATTTGAACATAATTTGGATCTTTATCCAAAATAGGTTTTGAATTAAATTCAAACCTATTTAGGATAACCACTCAGGATATAGATATTATCAGTTTTAACTGATATGGATAAATAATAATAATATAATATATATCTGATATATGGTTATGGGTAACCAAGAGAGAAACAACGTATGTTTTGTTTCTACCCATAAACTTACTCTCTCCCAAGAAACAACGATCAAGTCTTCTGCACTGTGATTTGTGTGGGTGATATTCAATCTGTATATTCACCCACTGCTGGGATGTTGTTTATCAGTTTCTGGAAGCACGTGATTTATCCACGAGGTTTATCAATCGAAAGGTATGATCTGATTATTTTATCCGCTGCATAATTTTATGTTTTTGATTTACATTTTTTTGATATAGTGTTCATACTTGTCCAAACAGATGTCAAATATGTTTCAATTCAAAACCGCAACAAGTTTCTACATGTTTAATTAAATTCAAACAGGTTATGTATTTTGTTTTTATTTCAAACTTAATAGACTTAAAACTTGTTCCAACATAGGTTTTGCTACTATATTTGAATTTCAAACTGAAAAGCCATTCACTGTTCACCTAATAATAGACAAGTTCCTTATTTGGCATTTCACTCACGGTTTCGTCCTCAAAATTCTGTTATTTACTCTCTACATTTTTGCTACGTTATTTTTTCTGTGAGAGAAGAGTGTAAAACACAAAGTGTGTTCATTGTTGTGAATAGTTTGTTTTTAGTGCTACTATTATTCATGTTGATCATTGTTATCACTAAGAATTAGACGTCCACGAATCTGAAAGCACCGAGAAGAGGACGAATCTATCTTTACGTGACACAATGTTGAATTCACCGGACTTTATCAAATATTTGGTTCGAGATAACTAACTAAAGTAAGTGATTCAGTTTTCTTTATCTGTTTTAATTTTATTTTTCTTATCAGATTTTGATTTTTGTTTTTGTAATAAAATAAGAATCTTTTGTTTTTTTTTTTTTATATATTAGTTTTTGATTTTGTAATCAGATAGTCCTGTCACAATTTTTTTAATTCTTTCCTTGTAAATTACTTTGGAAAAATTGTCCAACATTAACAAACTTTAACCTCAATTATCAACAAGATGAATAAAAGAGCTTGAACATACATGTAGCGATAGCAGAATCCACAAATCTGAAGAAGTAATAAAAGGGTCGGGTCTAAACTGGAACCATTAATAGGGTGGGAGATATAATGAGAGAGGAAATGAGTTGGGCTTTGGTATTGGCATTATTTGCAGCTGCCAAACTTGTGCCCAAATTGGCACACAGTTTTGGCATTTACTCCATACGAAATATAATAGTATGTTAATGCTTTACCATTGGAGAATATTTTTTACCCATTCTCTCAAACCTGCTATAAAATGGCTTTAGCATTTGCAATGACAAACCTATTAGAAATGCTCTTATGTATATTACTTATTTTATTTTATTTATATTATTTATTTATAATATATATATAAATATTATATATATGATTTAATACATAATATCATATTATAATAGTATGGTGATCATTCACCGAATCTTGCTTTGAGTTTATTATAATAATATCTATATATAATATTATGATATTATATTAGTTAAATATAATATATTATTTATACATAATTTATATAAACACTTAAAATATATAAAGCAATCAAATATTCATAAAATATACATAGTTATTGTATTGTTAATTTAGAAGTGTAACAAATAAACACTCTTTAGTCCTACATCTGTAATTTAATACTAGAGAAGTGATGGAGACCACCTTCGCAATCACACTTAGCCGCCACCACCCCCACTACACATGGTTGGCACGGTGGTGATTAGGAGCGACAAGGGAATACAAAAAAAAAATAAAAAAAAAAAAAAAAGAAAATCCAACCAATGAGAGAGGGGGGTCAAAGGTGTGGGAAAAATAAAGGGGTTCTAAGACATTTTTGTTAATACTATTATATTATTAATTCTCCTCACAGTCAACTTTTACTTACAATCATAACTCATGTTTAACCTTAATTTTGTTAAATTAACAATAGGCTTTGTTTGGGGAAATTGGCTATTTTAATTATGCGCTATTTTAGTTTTTGTGACTATTTTTAGTAGGCTAAAATTTTCTTGTCATTTAGTAAGAAATGGTTTGATTTTTTTATAGTTCTTGTGAGATAAAAATTAATGATTATAGGTTGAAATGTGACATTTGTTTATTGTACTATTTTATCTATTTTTTATTTATTGTTTATTTTTTTGTAGATTTAGTCCAAAAAGCCAATTAATTAGCCTTTCCCCAAACAAAGCCATAGAGAGCAATGGGTTCTAAGGCCATCGTTTTTGGGTCAAGTAGTTTTTTTAGCTAAATAAGTCACTAAAATATAAATAATACCAATTATTACTCTTTATTTTACAAAAGTATAGATTTACTTTTCTCATCGTATATACTTTTTTGCAGCATCTTTGGTAAAAAAGTAAGAAAAATCACCCCAAAACATTTTACTAGCTTTTTTATATCATATTTAGGCTAAAAAGTTTAAAAGTAATTTAAAAAAACTTGTTCCCAAAATGAAAGCCTAAGTCTAGTGACATGTTGTACCCTGGCAATTTATATCGGTGTTGCATAATGTTGTTTCGAGTGGTCTATTCACCTGTCTCTGTTTCATCAAAACTTTTTAATGGTTTCAAATTTCCAGAACTCAATACCGCCATAAAAAGAAATTACCCAAACTTTTATATTTTATG
>NW_021025257.1:514019-526913 GCF_004153795.1 Camellia sinensis
TTATTTCTGATTTTATGTGTGTTTATTAGTTATTTAAAATTCCAGAAAATTCCAGAAGAAATACCAGAAAATTCCAGAAAATTTCAGGATGATGTACTTTTGTTATGGCATAATTTAAATATTTAATACAGCATATTTTTTTTTAGAGTTTTTAATATATTGTAATTAGAGGAGCATGATTATTTATTTATTTATTTATTAAAATTCCATTATTAAATGAATATAGCATGAGTTATTTGTAAATTTACATTAAGATGCTATTGCATGGAATTTATCATGCTTTGTATATGCCATATTCAGTGGGAGTTATTCCGTTGAGAGAAATCTTCGTAGATTTTAACTCCCGAAAACCAATATTTTGCGCATAAATTAAACTAAATTTTGGATAATTGTCACTTGTGGCGCAAGAGATCCTCTCTTCCTCAATTATATTTTATAATATATATATATATAATTTAATATATAATATATTTATGGTGATCATTCACGGAAGACTCTCTTATTATAATAATAATATTATATATATATTATAAAGTTAAATTATAATATATTATTTATAATAATTGTAACGCCCTCAAAATAATGCATATAAATCAATCCTTCTTAACATCGATAGACATGAGAGAAATAAACATATACTCCCTCCGTCCCATAATATTAGTCCCTTATTCCATTTTTCATTGTCCCAAAATATTAGTCCCTCTTCAAAAATCAAGTACAAAAATAATATAAATTTCCCATTTTGCCCTTCTTTTAAATTCATAAATAATATAAAAAGTACAATTATGACATTGATATTCTCAAAAAAATGTACTATCAAAGGGTAATTTTGGAAAATCAACTTTTTAAAAGTACAATAATTGTACTACCAAAAAAAGTTGGATTCCCCAAAAGGGACCATTATTTTGGGACGGAGGGAGTATTCATTTATCAGAGTATTCATTACAAAAGTATTACATGTTAACAACAAAAGTAAATGCCTTACGGGCTTAAAACTTTCCAAGCCAACACTTGGTTACAAAAATGAGAGTTCTAACTCTAAACACATTAAGCCATTGGCTTGAAGTAAATGTAATACAAATAGGTAACTACAAAAATAAGCCTTCAGCTTCTAAAACCTCCTAAGCTACATCCTTGGAGGCAGCATATCACCTGTACCTAAAAATGATGTCCCATATAGGGTGAGCCAAAGCCCAGTAGAGATACGCTAAACCAAATATGAGCAATAACTAAAACATTAGCATTTGATAAATGCTTAGCTCATATAAACAAACATACGTCTCTTTCATAATCAATCCATATTCACAATTATATTTCAATCCCTTTCCGTTTCATTATCCAAACCAATTCATAGATATGGTTCTCTATTCATCTAGACAGTTTATAATGAGACTACAACTCATATTAACAATACTTCGATTCATGATCAATTAATATGAGACTACAACTCGCATTATTAACACTTCAACACTTCAATTTCAAATAAGACTACAACTCATATTATCGTCATTTCAATACTTCAATTCATCTACGTTATGCAAATGCAATTAGGATTTCGGGACTTTCATCCTAGACACTCCGGCCAACTTAGTTATCACTGTAGTCCATCCCCTATCTCCTTCCAAACAGGTTTAGGAGTACAGCCCCTATCTCCTCCCAAACCGTAGAGCACATCCCCTATCTCCTCCCAAACAATATACTTATTCAATGTATTTAAACACTTATCATATACAATGATGAAGTAAAACACATATTCAATGTGTTATTCCAGCCGTCATATTCAATGACATACTCAATTGATTAGTTTTAATTCTCCTAATCATCATGTAGTGTCTACAACAATCAAGACTACCCTCCACCGATAGCCCAAAACAATTATTTCTAAACAAATAATAAATTCATCAAACAGATAAATTATCAACAATTTCAAAGGTAAGCGATTAATCAATCCAACTCCACCATTCAATCTTATAATTTTCCGATTTCATGATTTTCATCTCAATTTCATATTTCCATATTTCCCAAATTAATTTTACAAATTAATCAATCATAATAAATTAGGGTTTTTTCCCCCTTTCCTCAAATATTGCACCCAAGGCCAAATTTCATCAATCATACACAATAACTTCATTTTAGGGACCACTCATACACTTGAAACCCCAAAAACAGCAAACCCCTCTTTTATAATTTCAACTTCAAGCCCTAGTTTCTCTCAAAAACCCCAAATACCACCATTTATACAAAATGACTAACATTCATGTCAAAACTCATAGGAAGGAGTAGGTTATCCCTACCTTAAGTGTAGAAAACGAGCCTAGCAAGGGAAGAACTCCAAACACGCCGAAATCACTTTCCACTCGGATGAAAATGGAGGTCTTGAAGAGCCCAAGCTTTTTAATGAAGGAAGAGGGGTGAAGAGATCACTTGATCTTAGCTAAAATGTAGAGAAAGAGGGTATTCTAGAGAGAGAAGCTCTCAAATTAGGGTTTTGGAATGTTTTAGAGAGAGAGAGAGAGAACCGAAGAAGTGATTTAAAATGACTCAGTCGCAATCTGATATACGTACAGTCCGCTCGAGCGGAAAGTAAGACGCTCAAGCATAAGACACAAAAACTATACCCACTCGAGCGTAAAAAGACCAGCTAGAGTGCCAAGGCACAACAGCAAAGCGCTACCCGCTCGAGCGCAAAGATACCCGCTCGAGCATAGAATACATTCCTCCAGTATTTCTTTTACAGACTTCAGACACCCGCTCAAGAGCAAAGATACCCGCTCAAGCGTGAAAAACACTTCTGCAATATATTTGCAGCCGCACAAAATGCTGAAAGGATGCAAACTCCGCTCAAGCGTTACAAGACCCTCTCGAGCGGATCATCAAAAATCTGGGCAACAAGATTAGAGACTAAAACTCAACCAACCTGTTCGAAACACACCCAAGACATTTCTAAAACTCATATACAAGGAATTAAAGGACGAAAATTGACGTATACAACAATACTCAACCAAGGAACCCAAGTCCGGAATGCAGTACATAAAGGGGAAAACCCAGGATCGCTATAACCTCCTCCCCTTAAAGAATTTCGTCCCCGAAATTAGATATAAGTTTTCAAAAACATGATTTTTCAATTCTCAATAAGATTACAATTCAATATTCAACATCATGACCCATTACCAGTCATTCCATCTATTTTCAGGAGAACAACTTACAATATGATACAACATACATTATCAACATGCATTTCTTCGGAATTCAACAAGTCCCAATACACATACTTCACAATTTCATAACATATTCAATGTTAGTGATATATTTGCATTTCTACAACACATTCAACATATACAATGTTAAACTAAATTTCCATTTCCGAGGTGTATTCAACAATTACCATACTTCCAGAAACCAAAACATATACAATGTTTTACAACTCAAGACATATTCAATGTTCTTAAAGTTTGTCAACACAACAAAATATTCAACATATGCTCAAACATCCACAAATAGATCCGGATAATTCTCTCGAACCTCCAATTCGCATTCCCAAGTGGCTTCCTCCACTCTGTGATGTTTTCACAAAACCTTTACCAAGGGTATCGTCTTGCCTCGCAAGACTTGATCCCGCCTATCCAAGACCCTCACCGGTCTCTCCTCGTATGAGGCATCCTCATCAACCTCTAAGTCGGTCCAATCCGATACATGTGATGGATCCGGCTGTAGACGTCCCCGAACGCCCCGGGAGGGTTAAGCTCCCGTTCTGTTCATTTTGGGGTCACTACAGCTCGGACTCTAAAATTGTCACGGTTCTAAGTCTGAACCAAAGAGTCCAAATCCGGCACATTGTTTTAAGAAAACAGATTTTTGAAAGAAGTGCCAAACATGGACTGCTTTGCCAGATACAGAGTCGCCACCTAAATATTTTATTTTGGGAAATTTAGGAAACCCTGACTCGGTGCCAAGAGGCCACGTGTCCGTCATCACCAAAGTTGCCTCGGCTCGGGAACTTGGGTACGATTGGGGAAGGTCACTTCGTGAGCACCCCCGCTCGCCCGGTCATAGACTGGCCTCTACTAACCATGATATCTAGTTTTGAAAACATTGTGAGTTCTTACTCCGGTTTATTAGCCTAGGTTACTATGTGATGCGCACAGCATACAAGTATAGACCAGGTCACCCGAATTGGAACAAAACATTTCATGTTTGCCTTTGAAAATGGTTTGCTACCCGCAGGTAGGCTTGAAACAATTGATGATTTATTCCAATTCAGATAACCCAACCTTCACCCACAGCCATTCAGGTAGTTATATCACATAAGCACATAGCCTCATGGTAAGCATGCTATTCATAGCAACACTCACACGCATGCAAGGATGCTAAAGCATAAAACTTACCGAGTACTCCAAGCCAAAAAAAAGGAAGTTAATTAGAAATCATGCATGATCCTAAGTATACAAAAATACTTAATGCAACACATGCAAAATGCAACTATAACAGGCTCGGCTATTCTAAGATGGCATATAAGATGCAATAATCGAGACATGTATTCAACTTGGAATTGAAAATACAATGCAGTTAGTATGATGCGCCGAGCCCGATACATGCAATACAGATGAATGAATGCAAACATGCTATCATACTGTATGCTAATTTAAATATGCCCTAATCTAACCATCAAAAGCGGATAAATAAAAGGGAAGAAAGACGTGGGGTTGGAAGACATACATCACACTCACCCACACTTATTACAGTTGTTGCCCCGCTCGGAGGGTCGAATAAATAATACTTACAGTCCCGAAATAAAAGAATATTACAGTCCAAAATATTACAAAATCCTAATTAATTAATGAATTAACTAAGAAAGCAAATAAATCTGGCGTGCAAGCCAGGGACTGCCTTGCTTCTGATGGATGATGCATGTCCGGACTGTCTTGCGCGGAAATCCACCGGAATGCCCCGATTAGCCTCTGTTTACACCTGTTATTCTTGAAAAGCGTGCCAAGTCCCGGAAAGTTGCTGATTCCTGATTTTGCTGCAACAGAGAGCAGGAAAGGGGCATAGCAATGTATTTGCACAAATATATGCATGTCTCGATCCTCGTGCCACCAATCACGCATATCGATGCATGATGGCCGAGGAGTCGAAATGCACCACTCAATATAGGATGAATGCACATGAAACTACAGCTAAAACCTAACTCCATCATGGATAATCCGGAGTGTCGGTGACTGGGGAATTGAGACGCATTCCGTCACTCGGAGTACGAAATGTACCTCGTTTCCCGTGCCCGGGCTAACTCCTATTCCGGACACGATGCAATATGCAAGATATGCATGAAATGCAACTAAGATATAATCCTAACATACACAATGCTATGGAACTGAAATGCCTCGAAATGTGTGCACACAGGCACGCAAATTGAGAAAATGACAGAATACAATCTAAGATACAACCTAGTATGCACTATGCTATGAAAATGATATGCCTCGAAATGCGTGCACACGGGCACGCAAATCGAGAAAATGACAGAAAATTATGAAAATAAGATGCCTTGAAATGCGTGCACATGGGCGCAAAAACCGAGGCGATGGCAGAATGCTATGAAAATGAGGTGCCTCGAAATGCGTGCACACGGGCACGCAAACCGAGGCGATGACAGAATGCTATGAAAATGAGGTGCCTCGAAATGCGTGCACACGGCACGCAAACCGAGGCGATGGCAAAATGCTATGAAAATGAGATGCCTCGAAATGCGTGCACACGGGCACGCAAACCGAGGTGATGGCAAAATGCTATGAAAATGAGGTAGCTCGAAATGCATGCACATGGGCACGCAAACCGAGGCGATGACAGAATGTAATGAAAATGTGATGCCTCGAAGTGCGTGCACACGGGCACGCAAACCGAGGCGATGACAGAATGCAATGTAATGACATGGAAACATGATGTGGGCTTATACCAACATGAGTGAGCCTCAGCCACACTCAGATAGGATGCCGGCGGATAAAAATGAAGTGCCTCGAAATGCGTGCACACGGGCGCGCAAACCGAGGCGATGATGAAATGTGATGAAATGACATGGAAATGACAAATGGGCTTATACCAACATGAGTGAGCCTCAGCCACACTCACATAAGATGCCGATGGCAGAAAATGAGGTGCCTCGAAATGCGTGCACACGGGCACGCAAACCGAAGCAATGGCATACACAATGCGAATGACATGAAAATGTGATATGGGCTTATACCAACATGAGTGAGCCTCAGCCACACTCACATAAGAAGCCGGCGGATAAAAATGAAGTGCCTCGAAATGCGTGCACACGGGCGCGCAAACCGAGGCGATGATGAAATGTGATGAAATGACATGGAAATGACATGCAATCATTCTAATGGAATTTCAGCAGTAAAATATGGGGGAAAACCGTCCCGAAATGAGGCGAAATGACATGAAATGCAAGGAATTGCCCCGAAATGCGAATTTAGGCACCCGAAATGGCCTATAGCTATGCCAAACATGCACAATATGGACACGGTGCCAATGCAGCAAAGACGAAACTAGACAGTCCCAAAAAGGTACTTTCACAGTTATAAACAAGGCCAAACAGCAAGCATAGGTATGGCAAAAATGGCATGCAAGAATAGAGGCCAAGAGAGGGGTAATGAAGCAAGTGATATAAGCAAAACCCAAAATGAAAAATTTCCTTCTACAACACTGAAAGAGGGACCAAAAATATGAATATTTACAGTATATGGCAGCCTCAAAATCAGTATACAAACATGGTAGAAATGTGATGCAAATAAGGCTCAAAAGTGGTTATAACATGAGGTATGCAAAATAATCAACCAAACCAAAGACCCTTAATAAAACATGTATAATGGACAAAATAAGCACTTTTCTAGAACTGTAAAATGGCCAAAACAAAAGCATGGTAGGCTAACTAAACATGCAAGAATGGGGAATAAAAGAGGGATATAACATGAAGTGACCTATGGAAGCCCCAAACCATGAAAGGACCTAAATGAAACATGAAGTATGGACACAAAATAAGAACTTTTTCAGAAACTGTAAAATGGCCAAAAACAAAAGCATGGTAGGCTGCCATTGCATGCAAGAATGGGGAAGAAAAGAGGAGTATAAAGGTAGGTACAACATGGAAGTCCCACATGGTGTTGAGCCCTTCTTCAATGTTGAAAGAGGGCTTAAAATAAGCCTAATATCAGTTTAAAACATGCTCGAAAATAAATTGCTCATGGTCAAAAATAGCATGCAAAATTATGACATACAAGGAGATCAATGAAGCAAGTGTATAATGGACGGCTCAAACAGGGTTGAGACCTTAATCAAAAGTGAAGAATGCTCAAAGAGGGCCCTTTTCAGTTAGGGCCGGAGCTTTAAACAAAAAGAAAGTGGGGCTTACAAATAGATCAAGAAAAAGGGTCAAAAGGGAAAAAGCATTACTTACCCTTGAAGACTCAAACTTTGTTGCTTCTTGGATAATTGCAGCTTCCTTTGCCTTTGAGAAACCTTCCTTGTTTGCGAAATGAGGTGGTGGTGGTAAGAGCTTATGGTGTAGAAGGAATGATGGTAGGGACTTAGGGTTTTTCAAGAATTGAGAAGGATGAGATGGAGTTGTGTATGGAGGCTTGAAGGAGAGTTTTTCCTAACCCTTGTAAGTGAAGCCATCAGCTGGTTATAAGGGTTCAAAAGGGGGTGTAAAGGTTGGGGAAAAGGAGAGCAAAATTTCCTCCACAAAATATCCCCGGATAAATATCTTTTTGGGGGATATTGCCCCACAGCTGTAAAGTGCACAGTGTAAGGAACACGGCCGGCCTATTACTTTTGTTGCAGGTGGCCGGCCGGCCACACCCCCTAGCCGGCCGGCTAGGGGTCAAAAGGTTCAATCATATTTTCTGGCCGGCCAGCAACTGGTGAGGTAGTCCTATGTGTGTACAACACAACCATGTGGTTAAAAGTCCAAGAAAGTGGGTCCAAGGGGTTCAACATTAGCTCGGAAAGAGGGGTTCAAAAGGGTCAATTTGAATTACTGGCCGGCCATGAACTTTTAGGGTCCTCTCATGTGTGGTACATCACAAATATGTGGTTTCAAAGTTCAAGAAAAAGGTCCAAGGGGTTCAACATTAGCCCGGAAGAAAGGGGTCAAAAGGTGTCAGGTATAACCTTAATGGCCGGCCACCAACTTTTAGGGGCCTCCCATGTGTGTAGATCACAGATATGTGGTTGAAAGTGGCAACATTAACTCCAAGGTGTTCAACATTAGCCCGAAGTCAGAAAAAACGGGCGTCGGAGGGCTCGGAGGAGATATAACTGGCTGCTGCAACAATTACTAGACTCCCCGTCCTTCAGTGACCTTCCCCGTGATAAAACAGAGGTACTGCAAAAATGAACGAAAACTGTTGCAAACGAATGTTCGGGAGCCAAAACACGCAGTTCGGGATCCCGAAAATGGGCTGTTAAGCACCGAAAGTGGTGTTCGGCCACGAAGTGGGTTCTCAGACACCCAGTGTCCCTCAACAGGGAGCAAATAGGAAGTATGCCAAAAACCGGAGCAATAGGAGATGGTTAAGCGTCCGCGAACCGAGGCAGCAGTTCTAAGGCGTAATGCAACCGCGTCCCAGAAAACCGGGAACCGGACCCGAAATGGGCAAAATGGGGCCTACGGCACACAAAATGTAGCCTACGGACATGAGAGATGGTCTACGGGACCTCTCCGCTCCACCTCAGGAAAAGAACAGAGAAACCGAGTCTGGTTTGCAAACGGAAAAGGCACAGAAGAAGGTTCGGAAGTCCGGAGGCAGGGCTCACGGCGCGACTCTGAAACTTCTGACGGCCACATTATGCAACATCACAGCGCTCAATCGGTGACGTCTTGAGTCTAAGGTCGGTAAAATGGGGTGATCCTACACGCTCATATTTTCGAAGCAATAACTAACATAAACACGTCATGCACCCCGGACAACTGCGGCGGTAATGCTAAACGGTAGGCAACCTCACCAATCCCTCAAGGACTCGAAAGGGCCAATAAACCGTAGGGGAACAACTTCCACTCTTCCCAAACCTGATCAAAACCTACCTAGGTGATAATTTTTCAAAAGAACGTGATCACCCAACCTCAAATGCCAAAGGCTCCGCCTATGGTCGGCATAACTCTTTGGCGACTCTGGGCTGCCAACAAGCCTCTTACGGATAAGTTCAACTTTTCTCTGTGTTTCCCGCACCAACCTCTGAGCCCACAAAGTGCATCACCCACCCTCGGCCCAACACACCTGGACCTACACGGTCGACCATACCAAGGCCTCAAAGCGTGCCATGCAATGCTCGATTGAAACTATTGTTGTAGGCAAATCCACTAAGGGTAAGTGCCTCTCCACGAAACCACTTAAAGTCAAGGACACAGCCTCGAAGCATATTCTTAAGGATCTAAATAGTACGCTCGGCTGCCCGTCAGTCTGAGGATGATAAGCCATGCCTAAAGGTCAACTAAGTGCCCAATGGCACTCTGCAAACTCTGCCACAACCTAGCAAAAATGCGGATCTCTATCTGAGACGAATTCATCACTGGACCCCGTGCACCCTCACTATGTCCCGATATACAAGTCGGCAAGATGATCTAACCGAATCTCTCCAATGCACATAGGAAATAAAAGTGCGCTGGACTTAGCCAACCGGTCTACAAACCAACCCAAATGGCTCACTACCCCGTTGAGTCCTCAAACGACCTATAACGAAGTCCATTCATGACATGCTCCATTTTACTCGGCTATAGGCAAGGTTGCAACAAAACCCGCTGGACCTCTGAATGCTCGCCCTTCACTTTGCTGACAAATAAGGCACTTAAGATACAACAAACTGCCCACATATTTCTTCATCTCTCTCCACCAAAACTGCGCTCAATATCAACGATACATCTTAGTGCCTTCCGGATTGCACCGCAAAGGCTGTGAATAATAAACTCTCGGAGTACTTCTTCTCGGCAGACTCCGGCACAAACAGACGGTTCTCGGTACCTCACACTCAGGTCGGGAATACCACAGTCAAACCCTTCTCAACCTCCCACTGGAATATTTTCCGGAAGGATTCTAACCTCACGGTTCAGCTCTTGTGCCTCTAACACTCGATCACAAGTGTAGCTGCTCAACTACAAAGAACAAGGCCGCAGACTTAACAGATTGGCGTAGAAGCAATATCAAAACTCACCAAGTGCACCCAACATTTCCCAATCCCCGGATGGCTATTACAAAGCTATATCCTAACAGGATTTCCTACTAAGGGCATCGGCCAAACATTGGCCTTCCCCAGATGATAATGCAACTCGAAGTCGTAATACTCAAATTGAAAACTCTTCCACCTCCTCTTGCCTCAAGTTTCAAGTCTTTTTATGAACAGATATTTCAGACTCTTATGATTCAAGAACACCTCGAATCTCTCACCAACAGTAGTGCCATCCAAATCTTCAAGCAAAAATTACAGCTCTAAACTCTAGTCATGTGTTAAGATAGTTCTTTTCATGTGTTTCAATTGCAAGCGAGTCCATAGGCTACCAGTTTCCCTCTTGCATCAACACAATAACCCCAGACGCCTCTTGCTAAGCATCCACAATAAACCGGCATAACCCAAACCTCTCTTCGAATAATCAAAATTGAGCCGGTGGCTGGAGTCTAACTTAAGTTCTTGACGAATTTTCACAAAGGCTCAACTTCACACAAACTTAACCCCTTTTCACATCAATCTAGTCAACGTGAAGCTAGCCTGGAAAATTCTTTTACAAACCGATGGTAATGAACCGGCCAATTTCCAGAAAACGTGCGGATCTGAAAAACACTCTAGGCTGTGCCCATCTTGCACTGCCTCTATCTTGGATGAATCTATAGTGCTTCTCGTTTCCCTTCCACCGGATATCACTGTGGCCTAAGAATTTTACCTCTCTAGCCAGAACTGACACTTCCAAACTTAGCATACAGCTTATGGGCTCTAAAGCAACTCAAGCACCAATCCTTAAGTGTTCCCCTAGCTCTTCGCCAGAATGTGAATAAATCAGAATGTCGTCCACAAAGATGACCAAAGCGATAAACTCCTGGAAGATCCGGTCATCAAGTCTATAACATAGCCGGTGAACATTGGTGAGCACCAAAAGGCATCACAAAAACTCATAATGGCCATACCCCGCACGGATGCCGGTCTTCGGGATATCCTCCTCACCTGACCCTCACTGATGGTAACCCGATCTCAAATCTACCTTAGAGAAACAACGGGACCCTTTCAACTGGTCAAACAGATCATCTATACAGGCATAGGATATTTGTTCTTAATCCGTAGCCCGACTCAATTTTTGGTAATCGATACAAAGTCTGCAAGCCCCATCCTTTTTTTTAGCAAAGGAGGGCTGGTTCCCAAGGCAAGTATTAGGGCGAATAAGGCCCTTATCTAGCAACTCAGGCTGGGCAAGCGATACAGTGGCGCATAGAGATTGGTGTTTTGTGCTTAGATCACTAAATACAATAGAGAACTCAATCTCTCGATGGTGGTGGTAAGCTAACAAGATCATCGGGAAAGACGTCCAAGTACATCACAAACCACTCTGGCAACTCAGTCTGAGTCTCATCACACTCAACTACTCATACAGCTAGCAGAGAGACTAACTAAGTTCACTCTGCCCTCGCGGATCATTACACCGGTGGCAAAGCCTAACGCAAACCCAATTCCTAAGACAATGAAAACAATTCCCGCCTCAAGCGTACATACAGTAACCTTTGGCGATAGCAAAATCAATAATAGCTCGTATAAACCGATAACATGTCCATATCCAAAAATCACATCAAAACCCGACAAGTCTATCAATACAAAAGAAAATGGAAACCGGCGATCGGCGACCTCTATATCACAGGCCCCGACACCCCGTTCAAAATCACGCACCCCAATTGGTGTACAACACAAATAGGAGAAACTAAACTACGCCAACTCTAACCCCAAAACATATGCAAATGCCACCAGATATAAAAGAACATGGTGATGCAACCCGATCAATCAACACATTAGCAACTGAGTTGCCAAAACAAAAGGTACCTCTCACAACAGATGGAGCCACCTTCTCAACTAAAAGTAATCGATGTGTTTAAGGCAATTTGAGTTTATACACTGCAACAAGGAATTCAAAAAGTGACACAGTATCCTTTGCATCGTGGATACGAGGATTCAGATTGATCTTTTATGATAATATATAACGAACAATCCTCATGAACCTTCAGGCAATTGTGATTATCATTAGATACTTATTGACAGGCTTATCAATATCAGTACACGCTGAATTTTGGTATCTCTAAATAAAGAAAATGTCATGTAAAGGACAGTAAGTATACTACTAGTAAACCTTCCCCAGGACTGGATTAACCAGCTAGAACACCATTCTGCGCAAACATCTACTGACGAAACCTAACGCTCAAGTGTAAAAGTAATGTAGACATAGTATGCCTAGAAAGAGAGAAAGTATCGCGCATGATCACATACAGATACGAACAAGGAGACCACACTATTAAAATCGGTCTATACTTATAGATAATACAGACAGAAATGACACTCAGTGCGAACGCGTTCCAGTGAGACGTTACATCGGGAACTCGTAAGGACATCATGAAAATAATAAGATAATATAACATAATAGGCCTAATGAGTTGAAGCTGAGAAATACTAATGTTCGATGCTAATCTCTCATGATACTAGCAACTAGGCAGATGAAATGCGATGCTTATAGATAAAGGTGGACTACTATAATGTTAGATAGGATAGCATTACGTGATACTATATGAAAGCAACAACGTAATTACACAGGTGAATATGCGACTGCAGTCAACGATACGTGCTCACGATGACATACGAACTATTTTA
>NW_021025257.1:526938-639148 GCF_004153795.1 Camellia sinensis
TAGTATGCAACATTGGCTAGCAAGCATGGTTTACATGGCATGTATATGAGGCGTATGAGAACTCATCAAACCAGACAAAAACAGTGAATAAAACATGCCAAAATATGCCCAAATAATCACTGAAATGCAGCCAATGCATGCAAAAATGAAGGGCTTCTTTAGAGGGCCTTGCAAGGGATTGTTAAGCACATACAAGATAGACACTTAGCATGGAAAAACCAACTTTGGAAATGGATTATGACAGCCCTAAAACTCCACAAAATGTAGCCCACGGCCACTGAGTAGTTTAAACACTGACCTCTCCCTCCCCTCAGGAAAAGAAACAGAGAAAACCGAGTCTGGTTCGCAAACCGAGGCAAGGCACAGAAGAGGGTTCGGAAGTCCGGAGGCAGGGCTCACGGCCGCGACTCTGAAACTTCTGAACGAGCACATTATGCAACATCACCAAGCGCTCAATCGGTGACGTCTGAGTCTTAAGGTCGGTCAAAAATGGGGTGTCTACACCGGCTCATATTTTCGAAGCATACTAACATGAAACACGTCATGCACCCCGGACAACTGCGGCGGTAATGCTAAACGGTAGGCAACCTCACCAATCCCCTCAAGGATCTCGAAAGGGCCAATAAACCGAGGGGACAACTTCCCACTCTTCCCAAACCTGATCAAACCTAGCCTAGGTGATAATTTCAAAAAGACGTGATCACCCACCTCAAATGCCAAAGGCTCCGCCTATGGTCGGCATAACTCTTTTGGCGACTCTGGGCTGCAACAAGCCTCTTACGGATAAGTTCAACTTTCTCTGTCGTTTCCCGCACCAACTCTGAGCCCAACAAAGGTGCATCACCCACCTCGGCCCAACACACTGGAGACCTACACGGTCGACCATACAAGGCCTCAAATGGTGCCATGCCAATGCTCGATTGGAAACTATTGTTGTAGGCAAACTCCACTAAGGGTAAGTGCCTCTCCCACGAACCACTAAAGTCAAGGACACAGCCTCGAAGCATATTCTTAAGGATCTAAATAGTACGCTCGGACTGCCCGTCAGTCTGAGGATGATAAGCCATGCTAAAGGTCAACCTAGTGCCCAAGGCACTCTGCAAACTCTGCCACAACCTAGCAATAAAATGCGGATCTCTATCTGAGACGATCATCACTGGGACCCCGTGCAACCTCACTATGTCCCGAATATACAAGTCGGCAAGATGATCTACCGAATCTCTCATGCACATAGGAATAAAGTGCGCTGACTTAGCCAACCGGTCTACTACCACCCAAATGGCATCACTACCCCGTTGAGTCCTCAAAAGACCTATAACGAAGTCCATCATGACATGCTCCCATTTCTACTCGGCTATAGGCAAGGGTTGCAACAAACCCGCTGGCCTCTGATGCTCGGCCTTCACTTGCTGACAAATAAGGCACTTAGATACAAAAACTGCCACATATTTCTTCATCTCTCTCCACCAAAACTGGCGGCTCATATCACGATACATCTTAGTGCCTTCCGGATGCACCGCAAGGCGTGAATAATGAAACTCTCGGAGTACTTCCTCTCGGCAAGACTCCGGCACAAACAGACGGTCTCGGTACCTCACACTCAGGTCGGGATACACAGTCAAACCCTTCTCAACCTTCCCACTGGAGATATTTTCCCGGAAGGATTCTACCTCACGGTCAGTTCTCTGTGCCTCTAACACTCGATTCACAAGTGTAGGCTGCTCAACTACAGAAAACAAGGCCGCAGACTTAACAGATTTGCGTAGAAGCAAATCAAACTCACCAAGTGCACCCAACATTTCCCACTCCCGGATGGCTATACAAGCTATATCACTAACGGATTTCCTACTAAGGGCATCGGCCACAACATTGGCCTTCCCCAGATGATAATGCAACTCGAAGTCGTAATACTCAATGAACTCTATCCACCTCCTCTGCCTCAAGTTCAAGTCTTTTTATGTAAACAGATATTTCAGACTCTTATGATTCAAGAACACCTCGAATCTCTCACCACACAAGTAGTGCCTCCAAATCTTCAAGGCAAAAATTACAGCTGCTAACTCTAGGTCATGTGTAAGATAGTTCTTTTCATGTGTTTTCAATTGCAGCGAGCCATAGGCTACCAGTTTCCCCTCTTGCATCAACACATAACCCAAACCCTCTTGCTAAGCATCACAATAAACCGCATAACCCAAACCTCTCTTCGGAATAATCAAAATTGGAGCGGTGGTGAGTCTAACCTTAAGTTCTTGGAACGAATTTTCACAAGCTCACTTCACACAAACTTAACCCCTTTTCACATCAATCTAGTCAACGGTGAAGCTAGCCTGGAGAAATTCTTTACAAACCGATGGTAATAACCGGCCAATCCCAGAAAACTGCGGATCTGAAAAACACTCTTAGGCTGTGCCCAATCTTGCACTGCCTCTATCTTGGATGAATCTATAGTCACCCCTTCCCCGGATATCACGTGGCCTAAGAATTTTACCTCTCTTAGCCAGAACTGACACTTCCCAAACTTAGCATACAGCTTATGGGCTCTAAGCAACTCAAGCACCAATCTTAAGTGTTCCCCGTGCTCTTCCTCAGAATGTGAATAAATCAGAATGTCGTCCACAAAGATGACCACAAAGCGATCTAAGAACTCCTGGAAGATCCGGTTCATCAAGTCTATAAACATAGCCGGTGCATTGGTGAGCCCAAAAGGCATCACCAAAAACTCATAATGGCCATACCCCGCACGGAATGCCGTCTTCGGGATATCCTCCTCCCTGACCCTCAACTGATGGTAACCCGATCTCAAATCTACCTTAGAGAAACAACGGGACCCTTTCAACTGGTCAAACAGATCATCTATACAAGGCATAGGATATTTGTTCTTAACCGTAGCCCGACTCAATTTTTGGTAATCGATACAAAGTCTCAAAGCCCCATCTTTCTTTTAGCAAAGAGGGCTGGTGCTCCCCAAGGCGAAGTATTAGGGCGAATAAGGCCCTTATCTAGCAACTCAGCTGGGGCAAAGCGATACAGTGCCATAGAGATTGGTGTTGTGCTAGACACTAAATCAATAGAGAACTCAATCTCTCGATGGGGTGGTAAGCTAACAAGATCATCGGGAAAGACGTCCAAGTACTCACAAACCACTCTGGGCAACTCAGTCTGAGTCTCATCACACTCACTACTCATACAGCTAGCGAGAAGACAACTAAGTTCACTCTGCCCTCGCGGATCATACACCGGTGGCAAAGCCCTACCAACCCAATCTCCTAAGAAATGAAAACAATTCCCGCTCAAGGTACATACAGTAACCCTTTGGCGATAGCAATCAATAATAGCTCGGTATAACGATAACCAGTCCATATCCAAAATCACATCAAAACCCGACAAGTCTATCAATACAAAAGAAAATGGAAACCGGCGATCGGCGACCTCTATATCACAGCCCCGACACCCCTGTTTCAAAATCATCGCACCCCCAATGGGTGATACAACACAAATAGGAGAAACTAACTACGCCAACTCTAACCCCAAAACATATGCAAATGCAGCAGATATAAAAGAATGTGATGCACCCGTATCAATCAACACATTAGCAACTGAGTTGCAAAACAAAAAGGTACCTCTCACAACAGATGGAGCCAGTACAAGATCTGGCGCTGTAACAGCATACACACGCCCTATAGGCCTCTGATCCACCTACTCACCTCTCGGAGCAAAAGACTACTGCACAGACTAAGCCAAAGAGGCTCCCTGATTGGCCCTCGAGGCCTGAACTGACTGAGCTGACTGAAAACTTTGTGTCTGCCTCGAACCAGACGCACCAGATGTGCCACTCAACTGCGGGCAAAACCTCTTCAAGTGCCCCACTTGACCACACTAGTAACAAGAGAGCGGCTGGCCTCTGCCCTGACTCTGGCTCTATGAATGAGCCGAAGATGAAGCTGCTCTCTGCCCTTCTCCCCTCTGCGGGCAAGTTGGAGACTTGTGGCCCAGCTAACCACATTTGTAACAAGTAAAGTCTCCCTGACCGCCTCTCCCAGAACCTGAACTCGACACTGGAAAGGTAGATCTCGTAAACGCACCCTGGGACTGCTGAGGGTTAGGACCCCTCTGCCTCCTACCATCACCCTGGCCATCCTAACTCCGCTTAGAGCCCCTCATCCTATCCTCCTCCACCTGCATAATGGTCTCAAGATGGGCTGCAGCCTGCACCAGGCACCCATACTCCCTAGTCATGGTCCCGGCCACTCAAAACTGGAGTTCAGTCCTCAACTTCTTCTCAAACTCAAGACAACGGCGTTCTTCAGATGCCACCAACTCAGGTGCCAATCTCGATAAACTGGTAAATGCGGCCTCAAACTCGGTCACTGGTGTATTCAGCTGCTTGAGCTGACAGAACTAATCCCTCAACTTCTCCTTGACAGTGAGAGGTAAAAACTTCTCCTGGAAGGCATCAACAAAAGCCTCCCATGTCCCTCCAATACGCCTCCTAACAAACTTCCACCACAGACCCGCATCTCCCTTTAACTGGAAGGACGCCAAGGTCACCCACAAACCTCCATCTTCGATGCCTAGCATCTCAAACACCTTCATCATCCATTCAAGCCACTCACCGGCCTTCAGCGGCTCTTTTGGATCACCCAAAAACTCATCCGAATTTGACCGGAAGAACTCCCTTTTCAAGAAAGAAAGCCCTGCCTCAACAACATAGGCCTGGACTTGATTCTCAGCTCTGAGAATGTCCAAGGATTCCCTCAACGCTCCTGCCATCTCATGGGCTAAGGTGCCCATGGCCTGCTGACCTACTGGCTTGGCCACGTTGGCCTGACCCTCTTGTTGCGCCGGAATCTCCTCCGGTATAGGCATCTCCTACCTCCTAGGTCTACCATGCCTACCACTACATCCTCGTCCTGACATCCTAATAAAGGTAACGAGAACATTAGCACATTCACAAATGTGCCGAAGCTATTTCACTCGCGTCCTAATGCGTTGGACAACAGTAATTCATTCCACGTAAGAACATAATCACATAAGCACTTACGAATTTCATTTCCGAATAATGACAATCCCGAGGCGTTGCTAGAGTTCCGGTTAGAAACAGCATTGATCAAGTGCTTTTCCAACAAGACTCCCAAGAACCCAATGATCTAATCAACATCCTAGAAATTAAATCCCATACCCAGATAATAACATAAACATGTTATCACATAAGCACATAACATTACATCTAAGTCTCTAACAAGCGAGACAAACCCATTGTGGTACTAACCACTTCCCACGTACCCAAAGTATTCAAACCCGATATGCTCTGATACAAAGTTGTAACGCCCTCAAAATAATACATATAAACCAATCCTTCTTAACATCGATAGACATGAGAGAAATAAACATATATTCATTTATCAGAGTATTCATTACAAAAGTATTACATGTTGACAACAAAAGTAAATGCCCTACGGGCTTACAACTTTTCAAGCCAACACTTGGTTACAAAAATAAGAGTTCTAACTCTAAACACATTAAGCCCTTGGCTTGATGTACATGTAATACAAATAGGTAACTACAAAAATAAGCCTTCAGCTTCTAAAACCTCCCAAGCTACATCCTTAGAGGCAGCATATCACCTGTACCTGAAAATGATGTCCCATATAGGGTGAGCCGAAGCTCAGTAGAGATACGCTAAACCAAATATGAGCACTAACTAAAACATTAGCATTTGATTAATGCTTAGCTCATATAAACAAACATACATCTCTTTCATAACCAATCCATATTCACAATTATACTTCAATCCCTTTCTGTTTCATTATCCAAACCAATTCATAGATATGGTTCTCTATTCATCCAGACATTTTATAATGAGACTACAACTCATATTAACAATACTTCGATTCATGATCAATTAATATGAGACTACAACTCACATTATTAACACTTCAACACTTCAATTTCAAATGAGACTACAACTCATATTATCGTCATTTCAATGCTTCAATTCATCTACGTTATGCAAATGCAATTAGGATTTCGGGACTTTCACTCTGGACACTCCGGCCAACTTAGTTATCACTGGAGTCCATCCCCTACCTCTTCCCAAACAGGTTTAGGAGTACAGCCCCTATCTCCTCCCGAACCGTAGAGCACATCCCATATCTCCTCCCAAACAATATACATATTCAATGTATTTAAACACTTATCATATACAGTGATCAAGTAAAACACATATTCAATGTGTTATTCTAGCCGTCATATTCAATGACATACTCAATTGATTAGTTTTAATTCACCTAATCATCTTGCAGTGTCTACAACAATCAAGACTATCCTCCACCGATAGCCCAAAATAATTATTTCTAAACAGATAATAAATTCATCAAACATATAAATTATCTACAATTTCAAATGTGAGTGATTAATCAATCCAACTCTACCATTCAATCTCATAATTTCCCAGTTTCATGATTTCCATCTCAATTTCATATTTCCATATTTCCCAAATTAATTTTACAAATTAATCAATCATAATAAATTAGGGCTTTTTCCCCCTTTCCTCAAATATTGCACCCAAGGCCAAATTTCATCAATCATACACAATAACTTCATTTTAGGGACCACTCATACACTTGGAACCCCAAAAATAAAAACCCCTCTTTTATAATTTCAATTTCAAACCCTAGTTTCTCCCAAAAACCCTAAATACCACCATTTATACAAAATGATTAACATTCGTGTCAAAACTCATAGGAAGGAGTAAGTTATCCCTACCTTAAGTGTAGAAGATGAGCCTAGCAAGGGAAGAACTCCAAACATGCCGAAATCACTTTCCACTCGGATGAAAATGGAGGTCTTGAAGAGCCCAAGCTTTTTTAATGAAGGAAGGGGGGTGAAGAGATCACTTGATCTTAGCTAAAATGTAAAGAGAGAGGGTATTCTAGAGAGAGAAGCTCTCAAATTGGGGTTTTGGAATGATTTAGAGAGAGAGAGAACCGAAGAAGTGATTTAAAATGACACAGTCGCGATCTGATATACGTACATTCTGCTCGAGCGGAGAGTAAGACGCTCGAGCGTAAGACACAAAAACTATACACGCTCGATCGCAAAAAGACCAGCTCGAGCGCCAAGGCGCAACAGCAAAGCGCTACCCGCTCGAGCACAAAGATACCCGCTCGAGCGTAGAATACACTCCTCCAGTATTTCTTTTACAGACTTCAGACACCCGCTCAAGCGCAAAGATACATGCTCGAGCTCAGACCCGCTCGAGCGTGAGGAACGCCGCTCGAGCGTGAAAAACACTTCTACAGTATATTTGCAGATGCACAAAATGCTGAAAGGATGCAAACTCCGCTCGAGCGCAACAAGACCCGCTCGAGCGGATCATCAAAAATCTGGGCAACAAGATTAGAGACTAAAACTCAACCAACTTGTTCAAAACACGCCCAAGACATCTCTAAAACTCATATACAAGGAATTAAAGGACAGAAATAGACGTATACAGCATTACTCAGCCAAGGAACCCAAGTCCGGAATACACTACATAAAGGGGAAAACCTGAGATCGCTATAATAATTTTATATAAATACTTAAAATATATAAAAGTACATAAAATCGTAAAATAATATATATTATTGTATTATTAATTCAGAAGTGTACAAACAAACACTCTTTATCTTACATATCTAATTTAATACTATTACATTATTAATCTCTTTGTTCAATTTTATCATATTCATAATTCATTTAACCTAATCCGTCAAACAAATAGAGATTATTTCATTTTTATCCCTATACTTTTACACGTTTTTCATTGATCCCTCAGACCACTCTTATTTTCACGCGTACCCCCGTACTATTTAAATTACTATTAATTTTGCCTTTGCCGTCACATTTGAAATGGAAAATGTTAAAAAAAAAATTACATTTTAGCTCCAAATTTCAAAATAAAGATGCAAACCCACCCTTTCCTACCAGCAAACCACCACCACCACCACCACCAACAACCACCACTTCAAGCTTTTCTATCTCCTTCGTCATAACTCCATTTCGCCTCATTTTTACGTCGTTGGATTCAACTCATGGTCTATTTTTCGTATCACATCTCACACGTCTCGTTCTTCCACTTTTTGCATCTATCGGAGCTCCGAAAGTTGATAAAAAAAAATAAGACTTTTCTTCTCATTTTTTACTTTTCTTCGAGCCATCTTTCGGGCTTCATATCTTTCTCGATTCTTGACGGTTCTATTTCATTCTTTCGCCATTCTCCTCACCTCACTTCCTACTTCGCCCTATATTACCTCGCTTTCTCACTTCTTCATGTAATGGGTGGTTTTAGCATACCGAAAGTTGTCGAAAAACTAATTTCAAATTTTTTAAAACATTCATCTTTTGTTTCTTTCTTCTCCATCTTCCTCATTCTTGTTCTTCTTCTTCTTCTTCTTCACTTATAACATGATGTGAAACATGGTTCTAGGTGGTAATGGAGCTGGTGATGGTGGCAGTGACGGTTTGACGATGGCGATGGCACCAGCACTCAAGATAATGGTGGTCATGGAGTTTGAAAGTAGTAGTAATGGAATTTGCTTGTAAAAGAGGTGGGTTTGGTGTTGAAAGGTGGTGGTGATGGTGATGCTCATGGTGGTAGTGAAGTTGGTGGTTTGGGTGGTGATGAGAAGATAATACAAAACTAATATAGGCATTGGCATTCCATTCCAATTTTCAACATACCAAATGTACTCCAAAGCTTATACAACTAGTGATTGAGTCTGAATGTGTTGCACCTCATGAAACTGGACCAAGAGACCTCAAGAAATTATCTATTATTAGAAAACCACATTCAACGCTATTAATCACTGAGCTACCCGTGTAGGTTAAATATATGGAACATGTCATTTTTTCTAATTTCAACTGAAAATTTATCACTATCTCTATTGTCAATAAATATATGAACAAGCCAATAACCATTTAAAATTAGACAAAAAAATTACATTAAAAAAAAAAAAACATATATAACTATATATAGATGAGAGAGAAAATAGTTTTCTCAAAGCTTGAATACAAATATATGACTTTCAGTTACAACATCACTTTTAAATCAATAATATCAATTTCATACAATACAATCATAACAAAAACTAGGTCCTCATTTGCGACAAATCTTTGTGATGACAAGTCTTCGGTGGGTTGTACATTGAAAGTCACGTTTGGTGTGTTTTATTCGGGGTGGTGATGTTGGTGAAGTTGATGGTTCGGGTGCTGATGTTAGAGAATTTGATGAAGTTGGTGGTTCGGGTGGTCGGTTATCGCTTAGAATCATGCTCTACATCATGTTATAAGTGAAGAAGAAAAAGAAGAATGAGGAAGATGGAGGAGAAAGAAACCAAAGATTAATGTTTCGAAATTTTTGAAATTAGTTTTTAGACAACTTTCGGCATACCAAAACCGCCCATTACATGAAGAAGTGAGAAAGCGAGGTAGTGTAGGGCGAAGTAGGAATTGAGGTGAAGAGAATAGTGAAAGAATGAAGTAGAATCATCAAGAATCGAGAAAGATATGAAATCCGAAAGATGGCTCGAAGAAAAATAAAAACGAGAAGAAAAGTCTTATTTTTTTTTTATCAACTTTCGGAGCTCCGATAGCATGCAAAAAAAGGAAGAACGAGACGTGTGAGATGTGTTACGAAAACTAGACTGTGAGTTGAATCCAACAATATAAAAATGAGATGAAATGGAGTTATGATGAAGGAGATAGAAGGGCTTGAAATGGTGGTTGCTGGTGGTGGTTTGCTAGTAGGAAATTGTGGGTTTGCACCTTTATTTTGAAATTAGGGACTAAAATGTAATTTTTTTAACGTTTTTCGTTTCAAATCTGACGGCTAGGGGCAAAATTGATAGTAATTTAAATAGTATGGGGATACGCGTGAAAATAAGAATAGTTTAGAGGAATCAATGAAAATCGTGACAAAACATATGGATAAAAATGAAATAATCTCAAACAAATATATAGAGCAATGGGTCTATGTCTAGTACCTTAATTGTCTAGGCAATTTACTGTCGTATTACAAACATTGTTCGAGGTCTTTCAGATGGCTTTGTTTCATCAAGAAAGATGTTTGGGAGCTTTAAAGGAATTTTAGGAGTTGAGCTTCACCCATTGATATAATATTTTAATTTTGGTTTCTTTTGTTTTGTTTTTTTTTTTTTTTTTTAAATTTTCATATCATTAGAGCTTAATTAAAACTCCAAAATTAACAAGACGTATCATTGCTAGTTTCATCAAACTTTTTAATGGTTCAAATTTCACAAGGATAGTACGCCATAAAAAGAAGGATAGGTTACAAATATATCCCATGAGATTTAATTAAAATACAAATCACTCTTATGGTTTTGAAAATTATATTTCACCTTTTGAGGTTTCTAATTTTATAACAAATTATCAATTTTATTAATAAATCATGAAATCAATGAATAATTTTTAATGATGTTAGAAATATATTTCAATTAATAATTTAGTTAATTTTATTTTTTTTGGTTAATTTTGTTAAATAAAAAAATTCTAACAAGAGAGTATTTGTGATTTTTCAAATTATAGGGAACAATCTGTATTTTAAATAAATTTCAAAGAATGTATTTATAATTTACCATAAAAAAAATTACCCAAACTATTCTAAATTATATTTTGTAATATATATAATTTAATATAATATATATATATATATATGGTGATCATTCACCGAAGACTTTCTCTTATTATAATATATATATATATATTATAATATATTATTTATAATAATTTTATATAAACACTTAAAATATATAAAAACGCATAAAATTATAAAATAATACATATTATTGTATTATTAATTTAAAGGTGTACAAACAAATACTCTTTATTTTACATCTTTATTTCAATACTACTATATTATTAAGGGCAAATTACCAACACGCTCCTCGAAATTTGATTAAAATACGGATTTTTCTTGAGATTTGGAAAATTATAAATTGTCCCTTGAGGCTTATATTTGTATAACAAATAAGGGGACAATTTGTTATGTAAATATAAATCTCAGGGGACGGGATGTAATTTTCCAAACCTCAAAAAAAAAATCCGTATTTTAGTCAAATCTCAAAAAATGTTGGTAATTTACCCTATCATTAATCTTCTTATGCAATTTTACCATAGTCATAACCAATCTAACCTTAACTGTCAAACAAAAATTGAGTGCAATGCGTCTACTAGTACCTTATTGTCTGGGACTGCCGTGTTGCAAACGTTGTTCGAAGTCTTCAATTAACAATTCCACAATCCAATTTGCTTTTAATATTACCATTGAATTTTACCATAGTCATAATCAGTCTAATCTTATCTTTCAAACATAAATTGAGTGCAATGGGTCTACTAGTACCTTATTGTCTGGGAAATTAACGGCCGTGTTGCAAACGTTCTTCGAAATCTTCAATTAACAATTCCACAATTCAATTTGCTTTTAATATTATCATTTGTAAATGTTTTGCAATAATAAATGAGTATATAATACTTGATCTTGAAATATAATTTATCCAATTTAATGTAATTTATCCAGATTAATCTTAACATTATGTTTCTTAAATAGATTTAATTTAATAATTTTATTTTAATTTATATTTTAATCTCATTATTAATTGCACCGTACCTTCAAGTACAAATCTCTTATTATATATATATATATATATATATATTATAAAGTTAAATTATTATATATTATTTATAATAATTTTATATAAATATTTAAAATATATAAAAATATATAAAAACGTAAAATAATACATATTATTGTATTATTAATTCAGAAGTGTACAAATAAATACTTTTTATCTTATATATCTAATTTAATACCATTATATTATTAATCTATTTATTCAATTTTATTATATTCATAATCCACCTAATCTAATCCGTCAAATAATGGATCTAAGTCTTGTACCTTATTGTCTAGGCAATCTACTATCGTGTTGCAAAGGTTGTTTGAGGTCTTTCAAATAACTTTTTAAGGTAAATTATAAATATATTTTTTGAGATTTGATTAAAATATAAATTATCCTTTATAGTTTTAGAAATTACATTCTATCCCTGGAGATTTTCAATTTCATAGCAAATCGCTTATTTTATTAATAAATCATCAAATTAATTAATAACTTTTAATAATGTAATAAATATGTTTCAATTAACAATTTAGATAATTTTATTATTGTATAGGATGACAATTATGAATTTTATTTTTTTAATTAATTCTGTTAAATAAATTTTTTTTAACAAGCGGCATTTATAATTTTTCAAACCATAGGAATAATTTGTACTTTAAGCAAACCTTATGGGGGTGTGTATATAATTTACCCAACTTTTTAATGGTTCAAATTTCACCAGGACAATACCGCATAAAAAGAAAGGTAAGTTACAAATATACCCTATAAGATTTAATTAAAATATGAATCACTCTTATGATTTTGAAAATTATATTCTATCTTTTGAGATTTCTAATTTTATCACAAATTGTATATTTTAATAATAAATCATGAAATTAATAAACAGTTTTCAATGATGTAAGAAATATGTTTCAATTAATAATTTAATGAATTTTATTATTATATAGAAGAGCAATAATAAATTTTATTTTTAATTTTGTGAAATAAAAAATTGTGACAAAGGAGTATTTATAATTTTTAAATCACAAGAAGCAATCTGTATTTTAAACAAATTTTAAGAGATGTATTTATAATTTACCAAAAAAAAAATTACCCAAACCATTCTAAATTATATTTTATAATATATATATATATATATATATATGGTGATCATTCACAGAAGACTTTCTCTTATTATAAAGTTAAATTATAATATATCATTTATAATAATTTTATATAAACACTTAAAATATATAAAAATACACAAAATTATAAAATAATACATATTATTGTATTATTAATTTAAAGGTGTACAGACAAACACTATTTATTTTACATGTTTAATTTAATATTATTACATTATTAATCTTTTTATTCAATTTTATCATACTCATAATCCATCCACCCTGCAATCTAAGCAAACGTGGAGAGCAAGCCTTGTTCAAAGTCTTTCAGATGGCTCTGTTTTATCAAACGTTTCTAATGGTTCAAATTTCACAAGGGCAATAACCATAAAAAGAATTACCCAAACTATTTAGTTACATAAAGCATCCTAAAAAAAACATACTCGATTCATTAGAAACAAAGTAATGGCAAAGTGGGTAAGTGTTCTCTACACTGCCTGTGTGTGGTGGTGCTTCTTCAGCAACACCCCTGCCACTTGCTTGGTGAATGAGACAGATAGATTAGCTTTGATTGCTTTCAAGGCTGCAATTGATCAAGACCCAATTGGGGCCTTGAGATCCTGGAATGATTCAGTGCACTACTGTGATTGGAATGGCATTTGGTGTAGTCGTCGACATCCTGATAGAGTCGTGAAGTTGGAACTAAGGTCACAAGGCCTGGTAGGATCGCTCTCACCTCATATTGGAAACCTCTCCTTCCTCAAAACCATCGTCCTTCAAAACAATAGCTTCCATGGCCCAATCCCACAAGAGATTAGTCATTTGTTTCGGCTTCGACGCATAACACTCAGCAATAATTCATTTAACGGTGAAATACCCACCAACCTTTCCCGATGCTCAAATCTTGAAATCCTTAACTTGATCGACAACAACTTGACTGGAAACATCCCAGCCGAGCTAGGATCTTTGTCAAAGCTTAAAGGTTTGGGCTTAACTAGTAACAACCTTTTAGCAGGAACCATCCCTCCTTCCCTTGGCAACCTTTCAGTTCTTTCAGTACTTTCTTTACAAGACTGTGGGTTGCAAGGAGATATTCCAAAGGAAATTGCCAAACTTCAAGGCCTCACATTTGTCCAATTATCCGAAAACAGTCTATCTGGTACAATTCCTGCAGGCATTTACAACATATCTAGTATCTCTGTGTTTGAAATGTTCCATAACCAACTTCATGGATACATCCCTTCTGATATAGGCTTAAGCCTTCCCAATCTCAACAATCTTGCTCTTGCAGAGAATCGGTTTATAGGGCCACTTCCTACTTCATTGTCAAATGCATCCAGACTTCAAGAAATAGGCCTCTATCTGAATGATTTTGTGGGGCCAATACCAAGAGATCTTGGAAGGCTTTTAAGCCTCCGATATTTGACCCTTTATCAGAATAGTCTGCAAGATGACCTCAGTTTTATTTCGTCATTAACAAATTGCACGAGTCTACGAAGTATTGACGTGAGCGTCAATCTCCTCAGAGGTCCGATGCCCGAGTCCATAGCTAATCTCTCCTCTACGATTTTCTTCATTGCCATGGTAGACAATCAAATACATGGCAGCATGCCTTCAGGTATTGGGAACCTTCTTAGTCTCGCTGTCTTTGAAATGGCACGGAATCAACTTAGTGGCCCTATTCCTACCACCATTGGAAAACTTTATAATTTGCGTAAACTTAATTTTTTCATAAACAATTTCACACAGCTACCATCTTCAGTAGGGAACTTAAGTTTGTTGAATATTCTCGACTTGGGGCAAAACAATATCTATGGAAGCATACCTCCGAGTCTCGGCAATTGTCATGGCTTGTTGGAATTAGATCTTTCTCATAATAATCTCAATCTTTCAATACCCACTGAAATTATGAAACTCTCCTCCATTTCAATTTTCTTTAGCCTAGCTAACAATTTATTGACTGGTGGTCTTCCATCAGACGTTGAATCTTTGAAAAATCTTGCAGAATTGGATGTGTCCAATAATAGATTATCAGGACCTATTCCAAACTCTCTGAGCAGTTGTTTGAGCTTGGAATGGCTTCATTTGGAAGGTAATTCTTTTCAAGGAATGATACCTCAAAGTTTGAGAGCGCTAAGGGGTTTACGAGAGTTGGATCTTTCACACAACAATTTGTCGGGGTTGATCCCAAGTTATCTAGGTGAGCTCCACCTAGAAAAGTTGAATCTATCTTTTAACAAGCTACATGGGGAAGTTCCAATGAAAGGAGTTTTTCAAAATGGAAGTGCTATTTCAGTGGTTGGTAATAATGATCTATGTGGAGGCATTCCACCCTTGAGTCTTCCTCCTTGCCTGTCCTCAAAGTCCAACAGCAATAAGTTCTCTCACAAGAATAAAGTCATACTCATCGTAGTTGTTCTTGTGTTATGCTTAACAATGTTGGTTTGCTTATTTTTCATATTCCTTCATTGGCGACGCATTTCAAGAAAAAAAGCCTTTTCCGTGCCATCGCTCAAGCACCATCTGTTACGGGTTTCTTATGCAGAGCTTCTCAAAGCCACTGATGGATTTTCTAAGGACAATCTAATTGGTGTTGGAAACTATGGTTTTGTTTACAAAGGAATTCTCAATCAGGTTCAGACAGTAGTGGCAGTGAAAGTGCTCAGTCTCGAGCACAAAGGAGCTTCTAAGAGCTTCATGTCAGAATGCAAAGCACTAAGAAGCATACGGCATAGAAATGTATTGAAAATTTTGAGCGTTTGTTCTAGTATGGATTTCCAAGGTAATGAATTTATGGCTTTGGTATATGAGTTTATGGTCAATGGAAGTTTAGAGAAATGGCTGCACAAAGATGGAGTCCAAAATGAAGGGCAGGAAGAAGAATCCAGCAATCTAAAGTTTATTCATAGGTTAAACATTGCCATAGATGTTGCTTCTGCAATTGAGTATCTTCACTGTCATTGCGATTCGACGATTATTCATGGTGATTTGAAGCCAAGTAATGTTCTCTTGGATGATGAGATGACTGCTCATGTTGGAGACTTTGGGTTAGCAAAAATTATCTCCACTGTTTCAAGTGAGGTGGTTCAGTATCAGAGCAATTCAACTGCAGTAAGGGGAACCATAGGCTATGTTGCTCCAGGTATGGGTTCACTTTTAATCCCCAAAATCATGCAACCACAAAAGCGCTGGAATAAACATTACCCTTCCTACAGGCTTACTACATGCTGTGCATTTGTTTTGATATCCTTTTGCTTTAAATGCTTTTTGAAACACAAGCCAATGAATGCTCCCTTATGTGTTGTACAGCCTGGTCTTCAAAACATGTCTTTCTCATAACTTCCTAATTAAAACATATTCCAAAGCTAACTCAGTTTATCTTAATTCTAGACTGTGCTGATTAAGAAATAGAAATTCTCAAACTAGATAAGGATAAATTTACTAAACTTGGGCAATGCCTTGGATAAAACAGTGTTTGTTGGATTGAATTTTCAAGTTGACATTGGACTTGGTTGTTTCAGCTAGTGAAAGTACTGCTTTGAGCTAGGTTGTGAGTCAACCCTAAAGATTTACAATCAGTTTAATCATTTGCAAACTACATCATATATAACAGAGACATTAAAAACATCAATTTCAAGTTTCATCCAGATTATTTTACTGGTTAGTTTCATATAAGATACGGCATTTTAGGATGATTTGGTGTATCGTCTAGTGTAGAGAGATTTATTGTTGGGACATTGGTTTGTATTGTTTCAAAATGCGGGCAATAGCCCAATAATATAAATTCACACACACATAAAATGGGTGGGAGGCACCCTTGAAAAATCTGATTTTTTTGTAAAAGGCTCATGGATTCATTTCCTTGTAGCTTTGTTATACGAGCATTTGCCTATATTTCGCAGCAGTCGTGCGAGTATATCCAACCTAAAAAAAACCGTTTTTTCTACATAAAACTACCAGAATAGGGCCCTAGTTTTTCTAGGACACTAGTGGTTTGACTAAACAGTATCCCGACCATTCATTGAACTTGTAGAGACAGTGATGGTAACTACCTGTAAACCACCACAACCTGTTTGTGCTAGACCCATTTATGCTTGATTTGGTCATAAGACAGTGTTCATTCTCAATAAATAACATATTACATTAGTTTTCTTTATGACCTTCCTACCTCACTTGCACAGACAAAAGAAAGAAAAAGAAAAAGAAAAATTGTAATTAATATATAAGAAAAAAAACAACATAATAGATGCCCTCAACCATATTGTTTCTTCCAACTACAATTGGGTTATATTTTAAAAATTATTTTAGGATTACAACTTTGTGAATTAATCAGATTTTCAGTTTGCAAACTGAAGTGTACTAACACATGAATCAATTTGCAGAGTATGCCATGGGCAATATAGCTTCCCCACTAGCCGATGTGTATAGCTATGGGATTCTTCTCTTGGAGATGTTAACAGGTAAAAAACCTACTGATAATGTATTTAAGGATGATCTAAGTCTTCATAGCTTCGTTGAGAGTGCTTTGCCTGACCAAGTGATGGAGATTGTGGATCCTCGCATTCTTTCAGAAGATGAGCCAATAAGTTGGCTCAAGGACAACCTGGTTTCTGTGTTGAGAATTGGAATTGCATGTTCTATGGAATCACCAAGAGATCGAATGCAGATTCAATATGTAGTTAACGAATTGTGTAAGATAAAAAATGCTTACGAAAAGCTGGGTTGAGCAAGGACTAAGAAAACACGATATCCAAAGGTGTGTCTCCTAACAATGCTATTTGAGAATTGAGCTTTGTGTCTCCTAGACAAAACATATTTATTACCCCTTCGAAAAAATCTATGTTAGATTTCTCATAGGTTTTTTGTTTTTTTTGGTTTCAATTCTGTTTGTGCAGGAAAGACTAGTAAACCAAAGCATTCTTATGACTACCCTACTTTCTCCGAGGATGCTTGGGGGACTATGTTGCTATGGTCCTCATATTGTCTTCGTCGGCTGAGCATTTGATAAATAACTGCAATTTTAGTTCTTTTTTGAATATGTAAAATTTGCTCATGTGGGATCTTTAAGTTTAAGTGTGTATGTGTTTTTCCTTATCTTCTTATGATCTTTCTGGTGTAACGTTCAGTAATGTTAGGTATCATGAAAAACTTTTCATGAAAATAATTATGAAAGTTTTGTGACCCTTGGATTACACTTAGAATAAAACACCACACACTAATCAAGATAATCCAATGATCATAAATGTTTCATGATCATTTTTATGAAAAAATTTTCATGATTCCTAACTTTTCTCAATAACTTATCATCATTTCATTAGTGTAAGTCTGGTTTCTTTTGTTGTTCTTAAATTCAAACACTAGATACCATGCTTCAATTATTGTCTGGTTTTAATTTCTCATCAATTTGAGCGGTTCTTCAGCTACCTAGATGAAAACTTGTTAAGCCCAAAATGCTTTCACTTATTGAATTTAAATTTATTAGTGTTTATTGTTGTTTTTGGTTTAGTTTTAGAATTATGATTTGAGTATGAAGTTGTGATTTAAATATAGAGTTGTGAGTTGAGTTTTAAAAACAGAAAATTTGTTTGATTATGAGTTTTGAAAAAAAAAAAAAATTATTTTGAATTTTGAAAAGAGTTTTGAGTTTTGAAAAGAATTTTGAGTTATATTTTTAGTTTTGAGTTTTTAAATTTTGAGTTATATTTTGAAATTTCTTGAATTTATTTTTTTTAAATATTTAAAAATGTTTAAGAAAAATTTTATTTACTTAAAAAAATAAAATTAACAAAATTATTAAATATTTTAAAAAAATATATCTAAAAAATTTCAAAATACAACTCAAAACTCATTTCAAAACTCATAACCAAACAAATTTTTTCCTTTTAAAATTCATATATCAAAATATAACTCCACACTCAAATCATGATTCTAAAAATAATTTTAAAAAACAAAATAAAAAAAATTTGGTTTTTTTTTTTAAATATAGTTTTGAGTTTTAAAAAGAATTTTAAATTGTATGCTTGATTATGAATTTTGAAAATAATTTTTGAATTGAGTTTGCTGTGTTTTTCAAATGTGTGTTTAGTTACTCCCTCCGTCCCAAAATAATGGTCCCTTTTGGGGAATCCAACTTTTTTTGGTAGTACAATTATTGTACTTTTAAAAAGTTGATTTTCCAAAATTACCCTTTGATAGTACATTTTTTTGAGAATATCAATGTCATAATTGTACTTTTTATATTATTTATGAATTTAAAAGAAGGGCAAAATGGGAAATTTATATTATTTTTGTACTTGATTTTTGAAGAGAGACTAATATTTTGGGATAATAAAAAATGGAATAAGGGACTAATATTATGGGACGGAGGGAGTATAAGTTTTAAAAAAAAAAAATTTAGATTGTTTCTTTTTAGAATTATATTTTCAAAACAAAATCAAACGCGGTCTTCATTTTTATTTTTATATTTTTTCCCGATTTTCAAACCCATAACATACTTTCAATAATTTTAGGGCAAATTATATATACCCCTCGAGGTTTAGCTAAATTACAGATACCCCTGAGGTTTGAGAAATTACGAATTCCCCCCTGAATGCTATATTTGCATTAGAAATTAGGGGGTAATTTGTTATGAAATATAAACCTCAAGAGGCAAATTGTTATGAAAATACAAACCTCAGGGGGCGGGATGTAATTTTTAAAACCTCAGGGGTATCTGTAATTTAGCCAAACCTCGAGGGGTATATGTAATTTGCCCATAATTTTAACTTTCAAAATTTTTGAAATCGTCCATACCATCACATTTCAACCAAAAAAAACAATAATAATTAAATAAAATAAAATAAATAAATTAAAAAATTATATTTTAACCCTAAAAACCCTAAATTATAAAATAAGGATGCAACTTCGTCCCCTCTTCTTTTCTCTCGTCATTGTAAATTACCCAAATCCCTCCGCCACCCTCCTCCTCCTCCCTCCTCCGATTGAGAAATTTCATAATGACCACTCTCTTCTCTCTACCTTCGTCTTCCTCTGCTTTTCTTTCCTCTCCCAAAAATCCCTCAAATCAAACAACTTTCCCAAGAAACAAACAAATCCTCCATTTCAAAACCCATCTCTCTGTAAACTCTCTGCTCTCTCCTGAATCTGACCTACCACCACCCCCGGCGATCCAAACCTTCTGGCAGTGGCTCTCCGGCGAAGCTGTCATATCTTCCAAGTCTCCGGTGAAGCCCGGAATTGTACCTGAAGGTCTGGGACTAGTTGCTACAAACTACATGGCTCTGGTGGCGCCACCACTCTCATCCCTATCTCACGGCCGCCGCCGCCGCCACCGCCACCAGCACCACCAACATCCCTTCCGCAGAATCACCCAGAAATCAAACGCCATAAACTCTCTCCATTCAATTTGCATTCCACAATCATCTCTTTTTCCCTCTACCCAAACATCCCCAAAAAACTCTCTCACTCGAACTTATACTTCAACCCATCGACTGACCAGGCTTTGCCACGCCGGAAACCTTGCCGAAGCTCTATCCTTGTTGCAACAAAACTTCGATAATGTTTCTGTTGATTCAACTCGAAAAGCCGAGGCATTGAATGTCTTATTGCAAGCATGTGGTCACCACAAAGACATTGAAATAGGTCGAAAAGTCCACGAGATGCTTCAGAGATCGACCCGATTCAGAGACGACTTTGTTCTCAATACCCGAATCATTACGATGTATTCCATTTGTGGGTCTCCTTCAGATTCTCGATTGGTGTTTGATCAATTACAGAGGAAGAATTTGTGTCAGTGGAATGCAATGGTTAGTGGGTACACTAGAAATGAGCTCTGGTTTGAAACAATGTCCACATTCTGGCTTCCTTTGGTTGTTGGTTTGCGATTCAGTGATTTGGGCCTGTTTTACTTTCATTATTAGGTTATTAGATTTTTTTTTTTTTTCTTTTTTTTTTTTTTTTTTTTTTGATGGGTTTGAAATTTTTATTGTTTGGTGTATTCAGTGCAAAGGGCTTCTTGGTGGCGGCAGTGATGGGGAAGATGATGAGGAAGGAGGAAGGAGGAAGGATGAGGGATTTGGGTAATTCAAGTAATGATGAGGGAGAGGGAGAGGGAGAGGGAGAGGGAAGTGAGTTTGAATTTTTTTTTTTTTTTAATTTGGGATCAAAATGTATTTTTTTTTTTTTAAAAAAAAATTCTGTTTAAATGAGATAGTAGGAGATAAATTAATATGATTCAAAAATTTGAAAGATAAAATTAAAATTATTAAAAATCTATGAATACCGTTAAAAGTCGTGACAAAATATAAAAATAAAATTTAGGTACGATATATTTGTTTAGTTTAGTCCTTCTATTCATCAAATGTGCAAGCATCTATTAGTTGTAAATATTTGTGAATATATCTTTTTAGATAACTCGTAGTCCTCCGCAGATGCAAAACTAATGCCTCGTTTGGATAGTGGCTATTTTAGTTAAAAAGCTAAAAAGTTACTAAAAGTTGTCACATCACCTCTCTACTTTTCTGCACATCTTTTCGTAAAAAGTCAAAAAGTTACTAAAATAGCATATTCTCAAACGAGGCCTAAGTAAACTTACAAAATATTTAGATTTTGCTTTAATTATAGTTATATCATCAAGATTATTTACAAATACTCTTTCAAAATAATCATAAATAGTACTAGACGTGCCCTTAGATGATGATGATACTGTTGGAAGAGGGTCATCAGGCATAGTAGAAGGAGACTTAACACATTTATGTTGTGTATATTCATCAATATCGACAAAAATATTAGGAATATTATGATCCATATTAATAATATAAAATAATATATATTAATTAATTCATGTTGTGTATATTCATCAATATCGACAAAAATATTAAGGATATTATGATCCATATTAATAATATATATTAACTAACAATTAATTGAAATAATGAGTAACTAACAAATATGAATAACAAGAAGTAATATATGTTAACAAACAATTAATGTTAAAAAAATGAGTAACTAATAAATATTAATTCAAATAATTAATGTTATCAACCACCGAATATGATACAAAAACTAAACTTTTTCTGAAAAAAAATTTTCTTACACAATTGCAATTGCTATGTAGGAATGGGACTTAAAAGTATGGATGTAATTAGTTCGGTAGGGTCGGTATTTAGGTAAAAAATTACACCAAATCGATAATGTCGGTTTTATTATTTTGAACACCAATACAGGCCGCTTCTCATGTCAAACCGCACCGAACCGAACCAATTGAAACAGTTCGGTTTGGTGCGGTTTAATCGTTTAGAATTTTTCAAACTTGAGTCACTTATAAATATAATCATTAATCTGTATAAAAATATTAAATTAGTTATTTGTCTACCATTTCAAACATATCCAATCCATCCATTTAATACATATTTTTTAATTACTAAATTAACAAAAATAAAAACAAAAAAAGAAGTTTAAAAATACTAAAGTTTCAAGAATAATGAGTTAGAGTTAAGATTATATATAATAAGAGTTTACAAACTTAGGTTATAAAGATGATAAGGTTAATTAATTAAGGTTAATAATTTATTATACTTATTAATATCATTAGATTATTAGATTATATATATATATATATATATATCATAAATACAATATATGTTGAAGCGGTCGGTTTCAGTTTAGATCGGTGTACAAGGTGCTTAAACTAATACCGAACCGAAAATTGAAAAAAATCAAATTTAAAAACCGCACATATCGATTCGTGTTAAAAAATAGACCAAATATAGCCGATTTGGTCTGATTCAATCGGTTTGGTCGATTTTTTCGATTTTTCTTACATCCCTACTCCCTGCTATCAAAAAAATATTTTTATCCACCAATGATAAAATTATATAAAATTAATAAAAATTATATGATTAATTTTTTTAAATTAATTTTACATGATCATCATCTAAACAAATAATAAAAATTAATTTGGTAAACAAAATTTAAATAAATGTTTAAAAGATTTATCAATTTTACATAATTTTATTTTTAGTAGGTAGAAATAATTTTTTTAAATTCAAAAATATTTGTTTGACATTTATTTTTGTCAAATTAGTTTATATTTTATCAAATTGATAATTTTATCCTTAAAAAATCTAATTATATATTCAATTGTCTTTATTTGGACCAAGATTCAAAATTCATCGTCAAATATGCCACAATTGAAAAGTCAGAGATCAAAATGACATAAGTTCCAAATTATAGAGACTATTTGTGTAATTTGTCCTTCTTTGATTGTTGGTTTGTGATTCAGTGATTTGGGCATGTTTTACTTTCGTTGTTAGATTATTAGGCTTTTTTTTTGGGAGGGGAGGGGAGGGGAGGGGGTGGTTTTGAAATTTTTATTGTTTGGTGTATTCAGTGCAAAGGGCTTCTTGGTGGTGGCGGTGATAGGGAAGTTGATGACGAGGAAGATGATGACGAATGGAGAAGGAGGAGAGGGGGTGGTTTTGGATGGGTTTGAAATTTTTATTGTTTGGTGTATTCAGTGCAAAGGGCTTCTTGGTGGTGGCAGTGATGGGGAAGATGATGACGGGGAAGATGATGACGAATGGGGAAGGAGGAGAGATTTGTGTAATTCAAGGAACGATGAGGGAAAGGAAGAGAGAAGTGAGTTTGAATTTTTTTTATTTTTTTAAAAAAATTTGGGATCAAAATGTATATTTTTTTTTTTAAAAAAAATTCTGTTTAAATGAGATAGTAGGAGATAAATTAATATGATTCAAAAATTTGAAAGATAAAATTAAAATTATTAAAAATCTATGAATACCATTAAAAATCGTGACAAAATATACGATATATTTGTTTAGTTTAGTCCTTCTATTCATCAAGTGTGCAAGCATCTATTAGTTGTAAATATTTGTGAGTATATCTTTTTAGATGACTAGTAGTCCCCCGCAGATGCAGCACTAAGTAAACTTACAAAATATTTAGATTTTGCTTTAATTATAGTTATATCATCAAGATTATCTACAAATACTCTTTCAAAATAATCATAAACAGTACTAGACGTGCCCCTAGATGATGATGATACTGTTGGAAGAGGGTCATGAGGCATAGTAGAAGGAGAATTAACACATTCATATTGTATATATTCATCAATATTGACAAAAATATTAGGAATATTATGATCCATATTAATAATATAAAATAATATATATTAATTAATTCATGTTGTGTATATTCATCAATATCGACAAAAATATTAGGGATATTATGATCCATATTAATAATATATATTAACTAACAATTAATTAAAATAATGAGTAACTAACAAATATGAATAACCAGAAGTAATACATGTTAACAAACAATTAATGTTAAAAAAATGAGTAACTAATAAATATTAATTCAAATAATTAATGTTATCAACCGCCGAATATGATACAAAAACTAAGCTTTTTCTGATAAAAATTTCTTCTTACACAATTGCAATTGCTATGTAGGAATGAGACTTAAAAGTTAATTGAAAGAGTTGAGAATTGGATGGAAAGATTTGTTTGTGAAAAAATAAAATGGGGAGAGGAGTCACTACAAGAATTAACACTTTTGGCAACAAAAAAATTGGTCGCTAAAAGTCTATTTTTGGTCGGCAAAAGTTATCCGTGACCAATTTTTTTGGTCCCTACTTTGGTCGCCAATTGAGGGTCGACAAAAGTAATTCGCAACCAAAGTTTTGGTTGGTCGGCAAAAGTTGGATTTGCCGACTAAATTTTTGGTCGCTAAATATTTAATTACCGCGACTAATTCATTTTGTCGCTAAAACACTTTGGTCGCGAAAAGTGATATTTTCGCGACCAAATATCTTAGTCGCCAATTGACACATTTCGCGACCAAAAAGTTTGGTCGCCAATTATCACATTCAACGACCAAAAACTTTGGTCGCCAATTGTGACATTCCACGACCAAAAAATGTGGTTGCCATTTGTTACTTTTCGCGACCAAAACTTTTGGTCGGCAAAAGTGAATTTCCACGACCAAGAGCTGTTTTGGTCGGCAATAGATGCATTTTTTGCGACCAAAACTCTTGGTCGGCAATTGTCATTTTTTTCGGAAAAAAATTATTTTGGATGTTGCGACTAATAAATTGGTCGCCAAAGTAGGAAAACAATACACCTGTAATTCCTAATAATTCATTCAATCCATAATAAACCTATAATTTTAAAACATCATTCAAATTAACTGAATCATTAACATTCGGCACAATACATAATTCATTAACATTCGACACAATACATAATTCATTAACATTCGACACAATACAACTATTCTAAGTTTTCATTCACAAGTCACATTCATCCGGCATAACAATTTGAAACATAACTATTTGTTATCCATGCACAGCTATCAACAAATAAAACTACTAATATTTGCTATCCATACACATCCATCCAAAAATATTTAATCCTCCCAAAAATGCTCATACTGCCAAGTAGTCTTGTACAATTTAGCTTCGTGAACTTGTTAAGAAATATGTTGGGGAGGGTGCTCGTCTGGTTCGTGAACTTTTGATCCACTTTTCAATGATGGCCCCATCGATATTGTTTTAGCCACTTCAAATGTTTCTGGGAACAAAGAAAAATTATGTCACTATGAAACAGCACTACCGAACAAAGATAATAAAATCTCAACAAACTTCACTACAACATACCTTGAAAAGTCCCAGAGTACTTGTTGGGAAACAATTAATGAAATCAAATATAATTACCAAGCAAATAAATTTAGATTTTATCACGGTGATAAGTCATTCCACACGAATCAACAGCTTGTTGCTTCTACATCAGAATGCATTTATTAATGAAACTACAACAATTATTGAGCAACTGTATGACATTTGATGTGTGAAGTGCTCTTTTTGTCATGTTCTTTTCTTTATGGAACTGGGTGATCTTAGAAATTCAAAGCTTTTTTTACTTACATTTGAGTAAGCAGGGTGAACCGAGCTATGGGAGCCTTATTACCCTGGCTACCCTTCCCGAGGCATATGCCTGCTTATCAACAATTGCTATATAGACTAATTGCTAATTGCTATATAGATGATCTACCTGCTTATCAACAAAACATCAGGACTAATAACTCAGGCAAGAGAGGACAATGATATTTCACATAATAGGGGATGCCAAGTGACATTTTCTATTATGGCAGGGGTGTCAATGTAATTTACCGTTTATTTTAACTAATACTCTTAGTGACTGAGTTGACTTGAAAAATATAAACCTGCATGCTGTGACTCTTTTGCATCAAAGGATTCGGTCCCACCTGACAAGAAATGGTGAATGTTATCCTTCTGAACAGTAGTATACAGGGCCATGGGGTACAAAAGGCAAAATGTACCTTTTCTAAGTCGACATTCTCAGAGGTAACTTTGAAACGTCCCTTTTGTTGAACAAGTGGCTTTACCTTGTCATCAAGCTCTTCATTGTTTACTGTCCACAATAAAATCTGAATTAGATGAAAACGCAAAAAATGTGTTTGACACCATATAGAAGCCAATATAATCAACCAAATGAAGTCAACGTAGTTTTGCACATGAAAGTAAGTTCTCTAGGAACTAAGAATTGAGAAAAATTACGTTTACTTGCCTGAAGTTCTAGAAGCTCTAGACAGAATTTCAGGAGGTGCATCGTCCAATGCCTGTGGAACAGGAGCTCCATTGCAACTCGACATGTTTTGTAGCTGATTTTGCAATTTATCACTGAAAATTGTAGAAATTTCACTAGAAACTCACAATGGATTGCATCACAATGATAATGACACATGATAAGAAGTGAAGTTTCTTGATTATAGTTTTTTAAAATGCAAAAATGAAGAGAGATAGAGAAAGAGAGAGTCCAAGTCAATAAAAATAACAATAACAATTATGTGCCCAGTAGAAGTGTGAAATAGGTATTTGAATTAATATACCAGAGAACTATATAATTGTGTCTGAAATAGGTATTTAATATACCAGAGAGCTATATAATTGTGTATAGATATGCAATAAAATGCTCAAGAATGGAATTTGATCCATAGTACTAATAGAAGAAAGACTCAATGTTGAACTTTTTCCATAACGATATAGTGATTCTCAACCAATCACAAATGTAAGCAAAAATGGGCTGAGATGAACCCTACTGTACTACAGTCTTCACCCACACACTACATATTTTGTCAGCGCAAGTACTCCTAGGTCACTGGCCTACTTCTAGACTCCAAAATTAATCCATTGGGCAGAACAAAACGGAGTCCACTTTATTACCTTAGAGCTTCAAATGACTATACCTCTTTATAGGTTTTCGTGCAAAACATCATTGAACTTTCTTTTCTTTCTCCTTTTTATGTCATAGTTTTTATGTATGCATTTATAATTCATTGTTACATAATTTTAAGGACTGCAAATTCTATGGAAAATAAACTGAGCCATTCCACTATCATGGGCGATACACAAAGCTCCATAATTCGATGCTCAACAATAAGCTTTCAGGATGAAGGTTGAAACTTGTGCACTAAATCATCAGAAGCACATGAATTTGCTAGTGACTTTAGCCACAGAACTAATTGGTATGCATAAAGGTAAGACATACAAAAATTGTAAATTCCCAAATTTGACTAGTGTATACTGCTAATATAGTGCTGCTCCCAAATGATATCAGAACAAACTATAGCCTCCACTATCTAAAACAGAACACTTCACCACTGTATAAAACATAACACTTCAAGAATAGATCCAAAAGCTTATAGAAGTTAGTTATAAATATCATTATCATACCCCTCTCCTTTGCTTGGGAGAACACAACCATCTGGAAAAATGATATTGCCTGGTGAACTTCCCCTCCTCTGATGACCTTGCACAGCCATGCCGTCAACGTTTCTTCCACTGACATTTGAGCCAGGTTTTCCAGACAAATTATTTTCAACATTATCCTCAAAACAGGAGGCAGAATTTTGTGAAACTTGGTGTTCATGGTTTGAACCAGCAATGCTTGCATCATCATCAGATTTCTCATATTTAGTTCTGGAAAATAAAAACAAAATTGTAGTTTCGTTTATACAGACTGACGACCTTGCCCATGCAAAGGTCATAAGAAACAAATATATTAAATGAACATTAAAATTTGCCTTAGCACCAGCACCACTCTTTCATATCATAGAACTCCTAATAAGCAAATTATATGTAAATAGATCTCAAAACATATAACAGCAGGACAATATGAGAGGAAAAGACATGATTGAACGATCTACAACAAGAAGACATACAACGCATTAGTCAGAGTTGCGTCGGTTGATAGAGAAGATGGTTGATTCTGCATCAGATCATTATCTTCCTGTGAAGTACCATATCGTTAGGAACTGCAGAAAGACTCACGTTTCACTAAAGAAAACCGTGCAAAGAGTATTAACATACTATATCTGAAACTTGTGAACAGTAGCTCACTGAAGACAATTGATGCTGCAATTCCTTTTCATGGTCAAGCCCAGAAGAACTAACTGAGCTTCCACCCAGATCTTTTTCAGATATAATGTCCTCATCCTGGATCTAGCAAAATAAATGTTGATTAGTAAACCTAAATTTACAATAGCTCAATGGATTCAGAAAGGAAAAGCTGCACAGAAGAAATAGCTAGTTACTCTACCAAGGAAGCTTGAGCCTTCACCTCTTGAAGATTGAAGTTCCAACCACTAATCCCTCGTTTGTATTCATTCTACACATGATTCACAAAAATGAATATAAGAAACGGCAAGGTATAACCTAGAAAGATCCTACCCTTAAACTTAAACAATCCTGCATACAGAATATTCTGTGAACAAAAACTAGAACAGTATTGACAGGAATCCCACCATAGGCAGTAACAATATAACAGAAAGAGAGATCTATCAAATCAGTAAGCTGTTAACAACCTGCCATGTTTGGGAAGTGTTATGTTGGCCACGCTTTATTTTACTAATCAAAAGTTCTTGACAATAGCATTGCGGGTTCAAATTCCATAACCACGCATTTTGGAATCAGGGCTTCAAATTAATTCTAACCCCAATCAATAATAACCGTATTTAATGTCCTACTCACTGCCTGAGTCAGAGCATGCTCGCACAATAAGGATAGAATCCAGCAAGAGGACATCTTATGACAAATTGTCCTTAACAAAGAGAAATAGTCATGCCAACCAGGGCATGACCACTGACCCATTTAAAAAATGATGCATGAGAGAAAAGAAAAAAACGGTAAAACAAAAAATGCAGAGCTGACAAGTGGCATATTTTCTATCATGTCTCTAAATGTTACTCACTTTCTGCATCATTGAGATTTTGTGATACCTCGTGACACAATGAAGTGAAAGAGTGGGGATCATGTAATCTAGGAATGTTAAATATACAAATAAGTAGTGACAGTTACAAATCAAAAGCCCACGTGTTTTAGAAGAACACATCAGCTGAACATATGGTGATTTTCACAGTAGAAGAAAGAAACACAACATGAATGGGATATCCATATGGTCACACCAAATAGGCAAAAGGAAACACAAACATTTTTTGTGTGCGTGTGTTAGAACCGTGTCCATTTCATCTAAGGAGGGAAAAAATCACAAAAATGAGGTTTGAGATTTATATCCACATAGGGGAAACAACTGACATGGAATCAAATATTCCAAGGCAAACACAAAACTTATTGAAACCAATCTAAATGCAGAAAAGAAATTTGAATATATCCTGATTCTTGTTTGATGACTTCACAAATGAAGTTTCAGTACTTTTATCCTCACAATAAGAATTAGTGTGAAAAATTCTAGAGGTAATGTTCTTATGGAGTGAAATAAAATAATCAGGCCTCTAGGTGACATCAGAGGTTCCTTCCTTTAAGTAGGTCAACCTTATGACTTTTATCTAATCTAAGTTTGGACGAAAGCTATGCAACTAGTATCTATGAAGATCAACATAATTCAGAAAGTTTTTAAGTTCTATCTTCACTTAGCAGAATCTATCCCAATTGCTCAAGGTTGGAAAATTTATAAAAATAGTAATCCAAATAAGTAATATATACAACCCATTGCATTTACCACAGATACAATGCAATATATTTGGGGTCAGAACCTCTCATCATTATCAATAACACCAATTAATGACAAATACATGTCTTACCTGTGCTAAACCAGAGGTGGGGTGAATATGAACAGTCTGGGGATGCTTAACTGTCTTATAAAATCCACTCTTCTGTAGCCTCGCAGAATGAGGGAAATAGCCTGAAGATTAATATAGAAAAAGAAAATGAATGAATGAAACTTAACATGATGGAGATGACAACGATTCACGATGACTATGTAGTCCAACTTCTAGTCATCAGAAGCAAAGATTTGCTATATCTTCACCTGCTGTTATAGCCTTCTTTATTCCTTCTAGATCATTGGAGTTTGATGTCAGTTCAATTTCAACCCTCTCCAATAGCCCCTCCAATTGATCTCGTATGTCTCTTGCACGCTTCGTACTCCGAACCTGAGAAGTGAAGCCCACAAACATATGTAAGTATCTAGCACACATATTTACAAAAACCAAAATCAAGGAAGATTTAAGAAGAGATAAGAACATGCAAGTCGGTATGCTGTCACTGTTAGTTCTTTGTTCTTAAGAATTAAACAAGTATGAAATATCTTCACTCAAGTCGGTAATTAAAATTTAAAGACAGAATTCATTGAGGGGCAACATCAAATTGTCATCATCTCTTACAATGCGACATAGATTCCGGTTAAATCAGCCAATAGAAACCATGATTTCACTTTTACCATAATCATCAAATATCAATCAGAAAATTCAAATAGATAAATCCGAAAAGATCATTAGCAAGCATTGGTCTTGATAATGCAGGCGCAAGGAAGGATAGGCTTGTAGTTTGGTACAAACCTACATTACAAGAGCAGTTCCTAGATAGCTCTGAACAAACATAAGCATGTTTATATGATAATGATAAATAAATAAATAAAAGAGTATAAGCAGAACATGTATACTGAGATACCAAAACACGCCTGGATGTAATTCTCATAGCAACCACTGTGTTGAGTAGTTGGTTTCTTTCCACGAACTGTAGACCTGAAAGAATAACACAATTGAAAAGTAAGGTAAATCACTTCTTTCAGAACATGAGCTCAAGAACTTGGTACTACACGTCATGTCATTCCGTGATTACTGGTAAAAATGCAGTGAGAAGATCAATTATGACAATTTGTTAGACTGCATGAACATCGTCCAAATTCACATCTTCATTTTCTCCTTGTTTAACAGCCACATAGTTCTGTCAGAACCATGGGTCATTCTTAATCCCTTCAATCTTGATACGTTGCATGAATACAAAGAACAATTACAGAAAATGAAGGAGAAGAAAATATCAAAGAGATCTAAAAGTACAGTTCAGTAAAAAAAAATTGATTATCCTTAGTAAACATACAACCAAAAGGTATAATTGCATTCTCGCACAAAAACAATGTGATTTTGATATGCATACACAAAGTAAAAGTTAGACACTCAAATGATGTGTCAAAAAATAAGAATGGACAGAGAGACTGACATCTTTGAGAAGTTAGAGAGCACCATACAACCTTCTTAAACAAGCTCATTTTATAGACCACTTGCAACAGTTTATTTCACACTGTTTTTCCCTAAGGTTCTAACAATACATTGCTTTTGGAAAATTCATATAAAAACAGTTTTGAAAACCTCTTATTAGCGATCTAGAAATTCCAGCAATAATTTCAAGTGACCAAACATTTTCAAAACCAAGCCAATTCAAACAACTGCCCTTCCATATAGCCCTAGATTTTACAAGCTTTCCTTAATCATCACTATTCCTAATTCGTGAAACTACGTACCATACCTGTGCGTACAGGAAATTGAATCAACAATTCTGGATCAACACAACACAAATGGCTATAATAGCAGAAATCACAGTAGAAACAGTAAGTGTTGAGAGAGATTGTTCCAAGAGGTTCAAACACCTCTATTGTTTTTAAGAACGAATGAAATTCAACAGAATATTGAAATTCAACAAAAAAATGAAGAGGAGATAACTAAAACCTCCCTAAAACCTCCACGTCACAAAATATTGAAATCATTAAACACAGCTAATAGATAAAATGAAGAGAGAGAGGGAGAGAGAGAGTTGGATTCATTCATAGAAATTAGACTTACCGATTATAAATCGATCAAAATCTTAAAATCTTCATCAATAATCGATCGAAGTCTTCAAATCTTCATCAACTATTGATCAAAATCTTCAAATGAACAATAAAATTTAGATGAAGAGTCCAAAGACAGAGTCGAGAGAGAGAGAGAGAGAGAGAGAGAGAGAGATCATACCTTTGGAGATCGGTCTTCAGCGGAAGAGAGCAAGAAGGGTTTGGGAAATAAGAGTAAAAGGGGATAGGGCAAGTTTTATAAGATTTGGGGTTTATTTATTTATTTATTTTTAAGTTAGGTAAGAATACGATTGAGCTTTAAAATAAAATGACATTTTAATGTAAAAAGTGGTTTTTTTGCGATGGCTAAACAATCCGTCGCAAAAAAATAGACGCAAAAAGTCATATTTCTAGTAGTGGTAACTTGTTTGATTAGGCAACCAAAAGGAAGTTTCAACATTTTAATACTAGGAAGTTTCAACATTTTTCTGATTAGGCATGCCATGGTTGCTCAATAGACAAACATAAATGATCGTTCATGACCAAATTTTTCTATCCTCCGTCCCAAAACATTCAAGTCATTGGATCATTGAAAATCTCAAAATGTGATGATCTAAAGACATAATCTAATAAATGTGAAATGAGATGATTAATTAATTCTCAACATTTTAATCTAATAATTAATTCTCCATCCATAAATTAGTCATCAACTCATCCAAATGAGATGTGGGTAAGCAGTTGGGCAGATGCGTCTGTATGAGCTGAAATTTCTTAAAATAAACAGGTTTAACAACCAGCTCTTATTTAACCTGGACGTCACTTAGTGTTCAACACTTGATGTTATGCTACATTTAAGCAATGCCTTCGTCTGAGCTCTAGCTCATCTGCAAGGTTGATATGGCAAAGTTTGAAATTTCCATTTTGTAAAACCCTCCATCTTATCACCACCCTCATTTTAACTTAGAAAGAAGGGGAAAAAATGTTCCACATAGTTTTTAAGAAAATAAAAAGTTTCAACCTTAGGTAGTGCAAGAAATAGCAGCACTGCTAAGGAAAAAATACCACCCCCACCCTCCGAGTCCGAGTCATGCAGTTGCTGAAGAGGGTGCTCAAACTCACCATCAACAAGATTGTCTATATCTTTATTTCTAGAAAAATGTAATGCAACTACCACAGTTCAAAGCAGAACTATTTAAGGACTAAAAAGGGAAAACCAAAATTTTTTAAAAGAAAAAAAAAATTACTTGTAGCATTAATATCATGAGTGAAACATGAGGTTCTAAAGAAAATGATAAAGAATTGAGGGAATATGATAATTTTTGAGAATCTCAAAAAGCCGTTCCAACCAAAGTAACTATCACTTTTGTTTCATCTTCTTACAAGTGAAATAAAACATAATGCTCTAACTTTTTTCATTGAAAATAAATTAAGAAAGAACGGAAAAAATTGTATACTCCACACATGTATTGTGTGTGATAAATGATGATAAGAAAGAGAGTTATCTCTGCCAACATCATAGAGTTATGTCCACAACAGAGGTTGCTTCATGAGCTATTTATGTGGATGGTGATATGAAACTTACAACAATTTATGCAATGAACTTATTACTAATCAAAAAACATTATGAAAATTTTAACAATATGGATTTTGTGCGTCATTTTCCAACAGAGGCAAACAAAAACATGAATATCAATCGAAAACTAGGAAAAAAAATGTTTAAATTTTCAATTTGATATATTAGATTGGTACAATTTGTGTTTCAATCTCACACTATGTCAAAGCACTAGACATAAATTTTACCCTGTTATTACTAACCAAGACCATCACTATCAATGATCTCATAAAAGCCTAATAAACCATTTTTTCTTTTATTGCCAATATGTATAGATATATATTATATGCATACATCATAGCACCATTGATATATCTTTCTCCATAATTCAAACCTTTGTCTTCATGAATTGTCAAATAACAATTAGTGGTTAACTGATATGTCATTAATTAAACCTCCTTAGGGATGAACTGTTTTGCAAATATGAAACGAGAAAAGCAAAAGAAGAGATGCTAAAATCATTTTACAAAGAAAATTATCCCTTAGTCATTAGAAGCAAAACGCCAGGTTATGGAATCATTTCTTTTGAAAACGACATAAACAAAATGTTGGTGCTTGCATAAATATTTAATAAGTATGCAGTAATTCACATTTAGACTTCAATGTTTTGAATCCTTATTCAAAGGCAATGCAGTGAGAAGCCCCAAAAGGCAGTCATATTCCACCAACACAAGAATAACTTATAATATATGGCTACATAACAATTTCAAATTGCTTGAGCCATGAATAAAAATGTAGAATCTGAGGAGAAAGTAGGCACAACATATAGAATTGAGATATTTATGGTTATAAAATATTACCTTTGGCAACACCAATTTTCCATGAACTGATAAGCTAATTCAATAGCGCATCCTTCTCTATCCCTTGGGAACCAGAAACAAGACCTTCATCTTGTTTGGTTAGCATGTTCTGCAATGCATGGCCAAACTCATGGAAGACAGTCTCAACCTAATAATAGCAATCAATCAATGTGAAGATCATGAAACCGAAATGGAAAAATCTGCAGAACAGTTGCAGCTTATATGACTCCTCAGAAAATTGCAAACCTTTCAGTGATCAAACAAATAGATATAATCATATAGATATTAAAAAATAATAGTAATATCTATCTCAGTTATTAAACCCAATCCTTAAAACATTCCCTAAAATCAGAAATAGTAACCAATACTTCCACGTGAATTGGCATTTATACAACTTAAATTTATTCAAGTTCTGCTCCATTTAGAGAAGTACACACAGAAGTATAATCCATCAATTTTTTGTAGAACACTTGAATATGAACATTTGAATTAAAAAATTATATAAATAAATAAATAAAAAGTCATACCTGAGAAAGTGTGGATGAATCAGATTCCATAGAGGCAATTTTTCTCTATTTTTCCAAAACAACCAAATTAATAAACTAGGTAGAAACAATCATCAACCGTTGTAAGTCAACACTGCCATTCTCGGTCAAACAGTTAACTAATGAACATTAAAGAACAAAAATTTTTCAGTAGAATTTGAAATCAACAAGAAGGAAAAAATTAAACCTAGAATTGAGGTAAGAGATGTGTATATTGATCCAATCTTTTGGTTTCTGAGGGGAAAAAAAGGAAAATATAAACAAAAAAAGAAATCTGAATCTTGAATTCATTGAGAGAAAAGTGAAGAAAAGAAAGAAAGTGAAAAACAGAGGTAGAGAATGAGAGGAGAGTGGTGTGTACCTCAAGGCTGAACCTGGAGCTGGACTGAATCAGCAAATCTGGTGCAGAGTTCTGATCAGTGTTGATCGAGGGGTCGATTGAACAGAAATGGAGAGGAAAATTAGGGCAAAGATGAACTGTCCATCTTCGATTTCATTTCCGATGCATTAATGTGCCTCGCCGCCTGATCATTCTCATCACATTCAGCCCATTCCAGATCGTCGTTTTGACGAGTCTGGCGGTAGTCCTTTGTAGACAAAGGTTCTGAAACAGTTGAGGGGAGTGTAGGGTCTGGATTTGAACATACGGCTCATGGAGGATTGGAGAAGATCGAAGGTAGGGTTAGGGTTTTGAAACCGACGACGAGAGTGGAGAAGACGAAGGTAAGGTGAGGTGAATGGCGCGACTGAGCTTTGATCGAATTCGACTGAGGTGTGAAAGAGGCGCGCAGGAATTTTTCATGTGTTTGAATTAGTAAAGTTATCCCTACCAAACTGATGGTCGGCTAATGAATTTGGATACCAAAACGACGTCGTTTTGGTATCAGCGACCAAATTATATTAGTCGCTAAAATAGCATACACAGCTCCCTTTTTAATTTCATTCTCCCGCCCATATTTTTGGCGACAATTAGTGTAATTTGGTCGGCAAAAATTACTTATTTGCGACCAAATATTTTAGTCGGTAATAGTATCAATTTTTAGCTACGAAATTTACTTTTGGTCGGCAAAAATGGTCGGGAAATTTGTAAATTCTTGTAGTGAGTGTATTTATAGTAATGGAGGGAGGGGTTAAATTTTTATAATAAAAAAATAAATAAATTAGACCGTTGTGAGAAATGGTCATATGACCATTTGTTTTGCTTTCAAAAAATTTGACCATTGGGGGGAGGGATTTGAATGTTGTGGCGGGTCGGACCGATCCGGGCTAATAGGAGGCAAAAAATTTTCGAGCCAAACAGGCCGGACTTCAAAACAGAGGCCTGTGCCAAGGCCAGGGGGGTCGAGCTGGGCTTGGGCTTGGGCTTGGGCCTAGCCAGGTTGGGTCGTGGATTGGTGGGCCAGATTTACACCCCTATCCCAACCAGGTAAAGTCAAAGGTTTGGTTTTATTATATTTGCAATTTAAGTCTCGAATGTTTTGAAATACAAATTCGGGCCCCAAAATTTTGAACTTTTTAATTTAACTTGGCCTTTTTGTAAGAAGGTTTAGACCTTTCAAATAGGAATGGGCCTTTTTTGTTTTATAGGGTAGTACTAGAGGTAATATAATTCTAAAACCAGTGGCATAGCCAAAAACTTTGCTTAGTGGTGTCATTTAATCACTGATCAGTACCTCATATTTTTATTTCTAAGAAAGGTATAAAAATATATTTATTTTTTTTACATAATAAACTATACTATTCTGTAATATCAGATGTTAGCCATATTAATATCATAATGTAATTCAAACTTACCAAATTGTATGTACAACAAAATTTTAAAAAGCAAGATAGTCCACTTGTTCAAAAAAATAGAGTGAAATAGACAAAAACACATGGTAAAATAAATAAATAAATAAATAAATAAAGTCTTCTAAAAATTCTATACTTAGAAAAAATGTAACTCTCAACTAAATTCTATTTTTTTTATATTTATTTATGGAAAAACACGAGACTTTAATACATTGCACATTTGATAGTACAAAATAAATCTTGTAACGCCCCAAAAATATTGACATCCGATAGATTTAGATTAACTCGTATACATAGTCTAAACCCCATTACTTCCAATTATTTACATACATAATCATTAAGTATTATAAGCATTTCAATGATTAATATTCATACTAAATTCTCATTTTTCTCTTAGTAATATTCAACATGAGAATTAACGAAAGAGTGACTGCTTGCATTAATATTTTCATCATTCCTAAGATATGAATCTATAGCATGTGATAGCAATACGTTAAAACAATCCAAATACAAATTTATACCTTAATGGCTACAAGTTCAAAGGCTTTGCTCGGTTACAACAAAGTGATTTTCAAACTCATACATAGATAGCCCTTGGCTTGAAAAACAAAAACAAATGAACAACCGATCTTTGCGCTCCAAAAAGATCCTCCACGCCTTCACTTTAGTGGAGGCATGCCACAATCACCTGAAAAATGGTTTCCACTAATGGATGAGCATAAAGCCCAACAGAGATAATCTAAATAAAGTGCATATAGTTTAACAATATCATGAGGTACAATGCATACGAGATGCCAATACCAAAAATCATTTCTCATTTTGGAATTCTCATGCCATGCACTTGTTCGAAAACATAACCAATTCAGTCATCCATTTGATAAAACAATGGGCAGTTGTAGACGTCCCCGAACGCCCCGGGAGGGATCGAGTCCCCCCCTGTTCGATATTGGGGTTCACTACAATTCGGACTCTCAAATTGTCACGGTTCTAAATCTGAACCAAAGAGTCCAAATCCGACAAATCGTTTTGAGAAAACAGATTTTGAAAGAAGTGCCAAACATGGACTGCTTTGCCAGATACAAAGTCGCCACCTAAATGTTTTATTTTAGGGAAATTTAGGAAACCCTGACTTGTTTGCCTAAGGCCACGTGTCCGTCATCACTAAAGTTGCCTCGGCTCGGGAACTTGGTAACGATTGGGGAAGGTCACTTTCGTGAGCCCCTGCTCGCCCGATCAAAGATCGGCCTCTACTAACCATGATATCAAGTTTTGAAAACATTGTGTGTTCTTATTCCGGTTATTACTATGTGATGCGCACATCATACAAGTATAACTGGATCGCCTGAATTGGAACAAAACATTTCATGTTTGTTTATTTTGAAAATGGTTTGATGGGCTACCGCGAAGTAGGCTAAGACGTGGATTTGCCACCCTCAAGTGGGCTTAAAAACATGATTTTGCCACTATCTAGTGGGCTTTAAAACACACATTTGATGAATTATTCCAATTCAAATAACCCACCTTCAACCCACAGGCATTCAGGCAGTTATATCACATAAGCATATAGCCTCATGGTAAGCATGCTATTCATGGCAGTCACTCACACGCATGCAAGGATGCTAAAGCATAAAACTTACCGAGTACTCCAAGCCAAACCAAAGCTAATTAGAAATCCATGCATGAATCCCTAATTATACAGAAATGCTAATGCAACACATGCAAAAATGCAACTATAGCAGGTCGGCTATACTAGACATGGCATATGAAATGCTACAGCTAACATGTATTCAACTTGGAATTGAAAATACAATGCAGTTAGTATGATGCGCCGAGCCCGGTGCAATGCAAAATAGATGATGAATGCAAACATGCTATCATACTGTATGCTAATTGAAACATGCCCTAATCTAACCATCATAAGTAGGAAATAAAAGGGAGAAAGATGTGGGGTTGGAAGACATACACCACAACACAACGCACACTTATTACAGTTGTGCCCTCGCGCAGAGGGTCCGAATAAATAATATACAGTCCCAATAATTACAGTCCAAATATTACAAAAAAATCCTAATTAATTACCAAATTAACTAGGAAAGCTATAAACTCGGCATGCAAGCCAGGGACTTGCCTTGCTCCGATGAATAATGTACGTTTGGGCTGCCTTGCGCGGAAATCAACTAGGATGCCCAATTAGCCTCTGTTTTTGCAATTATTCTTGGAAGCGCGCCAGTTCCGGAAGGTTGCTAATTTCTTGATTTGCCTGCAACAGAGAGCAGAAAGGGGCATAGCAATGTATTTTCACAAATGTATGCATGCCTCGATCCTCGTGCCACCAATCACCGCATATCGATGCATGATGGCTGGAGGAGTCGATTTGCATGACTCAAATATGGAATGAATGCACACTAAACACAACAAAACCTAAACTCCATCATGGATAATTCGGAGTGTCGGTGATTGGGAATTGAGACACGTTCCGTCACTCGAAGTACGAACGCCCTCGTTTCCCTGTTGCTCGGGCTAACTCCTATCCCCAGCACAATGCAATATGCATGACATGCATGAATGCAACTAAGATACAACCTAACATACCAATGCTATGAAATGGCATACACGATGCATGAGGTAACATGGCATACACAATGCGCTAACATACAACCTAGCATACGCAAATGCTATGAAAATAAAATGGCATACACAATGCATAAATGGACTTACACTACACACAAGTGGACCTCAGCCACACTCACATAAGAGGCCATGAGATGAAAATGAGACAACTCGAGATGCGCGCACGCATGCACGCAAACCGAGGACCGAACCTAAGGCACCAAATGCCATTCTAACAAGACATGGCAAGGTATGAAACATGGTATGCAAACATGCAAATTTCAGTGCTAAAATATGACCCAAAACAGCCCCGAATCATGAAAACATGGCACCCGATGCATGGAATGGAACCCGAAATGCAAAACTAGGCATGCGCAATGGCCTATAGCTATACAAAACATGCACTATTTGATCATGAAATGTGAAGACAGATTTAAGGCAGCCCCAAAACAAGCATGTTCACAGTTTCAAGCAAGGCCAAACAATGAACACAAATGGGGCTAAGCTAGCATGCGAAAATGGCCCTAAATGTGAGATAAAGAAGCAAGTCACAGATGCTGATCCCAAACAAGAGAGGGACCTTCAACAATATTGAAGAGGGACCCAAAACATGGCATTTTACAGTTTATGACCAAACCCAAAACAGTGCGCATGCAAGCCTAAAATACTATGCAAAATAAGGCCAAAAAGAGGGCTATAACACAAAGTACAAAAGGGATGCCTCAAACAGTAAAAGACCCTGAATGAACATGAAGAGGGGGTCAAAATAAGGCCATTTATAGTTCAGACCAGAGCCCAAAAACAGAAGCACAAGATGCTAACAAATCATGCAAAAATGGAGCCAAAAGAGAGATACAAAGGCAAGTGGAAAATGGAAGCCTCAAACAGTGATGATCCCTTCAACAATGTTTAAGAAGGGTTCAAAATAAGCCACTTTACAGTTTATGAAATGCCTCAAAACAATTTATACATAGGCCAAAAATACTACACAAGAAAATGGCATACAAGAGAGGCAATGAAGCAAGTGCAACAAGGAGGCCTCAAACAGTGAGAGGCCCTTAAACAAACATGAAAAATAGCTCAAAATAATCCTAGTTCCAGTTAGGGTCGAAGCCCAAAACAGCAAGAAAGTATGGCTAATGTATTGAACAAAATAAAGAGGGGGGAAAAAGGGGGGAAAAAATGGAGGGAAATGAATCAAGTTTCCCCCCAAAAATGCCCCCCCGGATACAGAATCTGGAGGGAAAAGGAGGGTGTATCTGCACTGTACTTGATGCAAGGATTCTGGCCGGCCAGTTATTGAGATTGAAGGTGGCCGGCGGGCTCTTCCCATGGCCGGCCGGCCAAGGGTCAAAAGGTTCAACGAGGATTAGTGGCCGGCCATACCAAATTGGTGGCCTCCCATGTGTGCACAACACAATCATGTGGTCAAAAATTGGAGATATTGACCCAAAAGAGAGAACATCCCATTTTTAGGACGGGTTCAAAAGGTTCAAAAGCAATTACTGGCCGGCCACCAAATATTGGTGGCCTCCCAGATGTGTACATCACAAATATGGGATTTAGGGTTCAAGAAAATGGCCCAAGGGTGGTCAACATTGGCTTTGAAGTGAGAAAAAACGGGCGACGGAGGGCGATGAAGGGATAAAGTTGGCTGACAGAACAATTACTGGCCTTCCACCCTTCTACGGCCTTCTTACCAATGAAACAGAGGTCCCTGCCAAAAATAAACTCAAACCGATGCAAAACGAAGGTTCGGGGGCGGAAACGCGCAGCTCGAGGCCTCAAAAACTGACTGTTAGGCACCGGGAGTGATGTTAGACCACGAAGTCGGTTTCTCGGGCCATAGTGTCCCTCAAAAGGGAGGAAACAAGATGTATGCCAAAAGCCGGAGCAAACGGGGGTGGTTAAGCGGTCCCGAACCGAGGCACACGGCCAACGGCTCCGAAAAATCGGAAACCGGACTCCAAACGGGCAAAATGGCCTACGGCCACGAAACGTAGCCTACGGCCACTGAGAGATGATCTACGGGACCTCTCCCTCCCTTTCGGGAAGAGAAAACAGAGAAAACAGAGCCTGGTTCGCAAACCGAGGCAAAACACAAAAGAGTCCGGAAGTCCGGAGGCAAGGCTCGCAGCCGAGACTCTGAAACTTCTGAACGAGCACGATATGCAACATCACCAAGCGCTCAATCGGTGACGTCTGAGTCTTAAGGTCGGTCAAAAATGGGGTGTCTACAGTTGCCCCTCTTTGACAGAACTCGAAAGTCGTAAGTGACGGGAGTGAATGTCAAAGCCCAGAGACGACCCATTTTTGACAAGGCCGAAGACTTAGACAAACAGGCGTGATAAACAGAGATGTGCCCGCAGGCAGGGGCAAAATGCAACTGATAATGCAAGAAGCCAAGGGTAACTCAAGGTCATGCAAATGCAGCAAGCTGTAATGAAGCACATATTCACAATAGATGCAACAGTTTTAAGCAAGAATGCAAAGCAACAACTATATTTCATGCAGTTAAGAATGCAGAGAATTATTCAATTCTCGTCGCGTCTCACACGGAGAAGATACAATACCTGCGCGATTCGTCTGGTCGCACCAGCCTCAAATGAACCGTACATACAATATCGTGCCTGATGGTGCTGGGGATCTCTCGCTTCTCCTTGGTTGAACCACAGGTACTACTTTTCTCCCTGACTATGGTCGCAGCTTTCTCTATTCTCCAACAGGGTGATAGACTAGGTTGGATCAGTATCCAGAATTGAGGTGCATACAGATGCTATCTCAATCTATAGGGCAGCCATACAGATTTCAAGCCGAGGATATACGCCTGGGTATTTAAACCAGACTTTAGTCTCGGAAATCCCGAACCTTTGCGTTCTAGGCATAAGCCATTCGAACTCTAGTTTCCTCCGTCTCAGTTGGTCTCCTAGGAACTCACCGTAAACACAGGCAGGTGGTTATACCAGACCACCAGAAGTCGTTCAGGCACGACAAACACCAAAGGAATTACACCTTTAGAGGATTTAAGGTCTCCTAGACCGGAAAGTGCACAAGACGGTGCGAATAAATGCAAGTGCGATACGCAAAACAACGCGAATGATGATGCAGGATTTAAGGTCTCCCTAGACCGAAGGATTTAAGGTCTCCTAGACCAGGTGAGTGCACAAGACAGTGCGATACAGGTAAGGTGCGCAAGATAGCGCGAGTATAAATTGCACCAAACAGTGCGATGTACAAAATAGCGCGGTAAAATGCATGCACAATGCAAGTAATGGTCACAGCGCAAAATAGTGCGATGAGACGCATGCACAATGCAAGACTTAGCACACAGCTTACGACATAGCATTCCATTCAGTTGGCACACAGCTCACACCATAACACTTTGTTCGTTTGGTCCACCGCTCACAACACAATATTCTGTTCATTTGGCACGCAGCTCGAAACACAACACTCTGTTTAATCTCGGCACACAGCTCTTTTGGACAGACAGTAGATCTCGGGCACACAACGCATTCTTCGGGTACGCAGTTCATTTTTGGGCACACAGCTATTTCTTCGGGCACACAACTCATTTCCAGGCACACAGCTCGTTTTTCGGGTACATAACTCCTTCTTCGGGCACACAGCTCATTTTCAGGCACACAGCTCATTTTCCGGGCACACAGCTCATTTTCGGGCACACAGCTCCTTTTTCGGGTACATAGCTCCTTCTCCGGGCATACAACTCCTTTTCAGGCACACAGCTCATTTTCCGGGCACACAACTCATTTTCGGGCACACAGCTCCTTTTCAGGCACACAGCTTATCTTTCGGGCACACTGCTCCTTCTTTGGGCACACAGCTCATTTCCCGAGCACACAGCTCGTTTTCGGGCACACAACTCGTTTTCTGGGCACACAGCTCGTTTTTGGGCACACAGCTCTTTTTCTGGGCACACAGCTCGTTTTTGGGCACACAGCTCATAACACTGCTCAATCTGAACACTTAGTCCATAACACAGCATTTGGTTTGCATTTTGAACACGCAGCTCAAGCACTTGAATTTCTGAACACGCAGCTCAAACTTTTGGCATGACCACGCAACCCACATTTTTGAAATCTGAACACACAGCCTACATTTTCTTGAAATCTGAACACACAGCTCAAACTCTTGCGGTGAACACGCGGCTCACATTTTCTTGAAATCTGAACACACAGCTCAAACTCTTGCGGTGAACACGTGGCCCACATTTTCTTGAAATCTGAACACACAGCTCAAACTCTTGCGGTGAACACGCGGCCCACATTTTCTTGAAATCAAAACACACAGCTCAAACTTTTTGTCGTGAGCACACAGCCCACAGTTTCTTGAAATCTGAACACACAGCTCAAACTCTTGCGGTGAACACGCGGCCCACATTTTCTTGAAATCAGAACACACAGCTTAAACTCTTGCGGTGAACACGCGGCCCACATTTTCTTGAAATCAGAACACACAGCTCAAACTTGTTGTCGTGAACACACAACACACACTAGTTGGGAGTTGAACACGCAGCCCAAACTGTTGAATTTCTAAATACGCAGCCCAAATTTTGAGGTGAACACACAGCACACACTAGTTGAGAGTTGAACACGCAGCTCACTGTCTTTGAAGTCTGAACACGCAGCCCATTTTTTGATTGTGAACACGCAGCACACATTTGTTGAAAGTTGAACACGCGGCTCAAACTTTTGAACTTCTGAACACGCAGCCCATTTTTTGATTGTGAACACGCGGCGCACACTTTGTTGAAAGTCGAACACGCAGCCCAAACTTTTGAATTTCTAAACACGCAGCCCATTTTTTGATTATGAACACGCATCACACATTTGTTGAAAGTTGAACACGCGGCTCAAACTTTTGAACTTCTGAATACGCAGCCCATTTTTTGATTGTGAACACGCAGCACACACTTGTTGAAAGTTGAACACGCAGCTCAAACTTTTGAACTTCTGAACACGCAACCCATTTTTTGATTGAGAACACGCGGCGCACATTTGTTGAAAGTCGAACACGCAGCCCAAACTTCTGAATTTCTGAACACGCAGCCCATTTTTGATTGAGCTTATACATCACACTTTGAACACACAGCTCACACATTTCACTTGTGAACACGCAGCCCACACATTTCTCTTCTGAACACGCAGCTCATTCATTCCATTTGCACGCAGCTTATACTGAACACACAGTTCATACACTTCCCTTCTGAACACACAGCTCATTCATTTCAGTTTGAACACGCAGCTCACATATTTCAATTCTGAACACACAGCTCATTCATTTTCATTTGCACGCAGCTCATTCTTAATTCTGAACACGCAGCTCACAAATTTTCACTTCTGAACTCACAGCTCATTCACTTCATGTTGAACACGCAGTTCACATACTTTAATTCTGAACACACAGCTCATATACTTCAATTCTGAACACACAGCTCATATACTTCAATTTTTGAACACGCAGCTCATAACATAACACTGCTCAATTTGAACACACAGCCCATAACTCAGTAGTCTTTTAATTTTGAACACACAGCTCATTCTGAACCTACAGGATGCGATGACGGAACTTGCAAAAGTTGAAACAAACTCAGATGTCCGACATCTTCCTCCTTTCCTTTTGCTTTGAAGTTTGGAACCTATATAGCTTCAGATGGGTTCTGGCTTTACTGTTCCCACATGGCTCGGGTTGAACCCTGTGTTTTTTTGAAAGAACAAAATCTTGTTTTGCACAAATGTGGAGAACGACACGGCACTCTGAGCACAAGACAATTTTTTGAAATTAAAAAATGTGTTCTTAACTGGGCATTGAGCCTACGACTAAACACAGCGAAAAAGACTGAACAATGGAAAAGAAAAGGTAAACAACCTAAACGCATCGAGACACACTCAGAACGACTCAAAGCAAGAATCGAGACAAACAAAACAAAAGACACGACACACGGACGTATTACAAAGACCAGAGACTTCTCAGTACGCGAGGAGCCAGTTTCTTTGGGTATTGTTTCCCATCCTTTCTCATTTGTGATTCTCACATCACTCGGCCTTCAGGCTCTGTTTTTGCTGAAAAAGCCTTTTTCCTCACTTTTTCTCTCAGCGCACATCTCTCTATTCTTTAATCTTTCATTTTTTTATCCCTCCCCTGGGTGGTTGATGGATGAACAGGAAGTTGCGGGCTCACGCCCAACATAATCAGCTCGCGGCTATTTCCTTCGGTGACATCTGTCGATGCGCTGGATGAGGGAATGAAGCATCTCGATCCATTCTAATTCGTGCTTCGCACTCGGCTTGATACCTCGCTGCTTGGAGGATGAAAGAGCTTTCAGCCCTTTGTTGTTAACTTCAGTTATCCCCTTTTCTGGCGCATACGGTGCCCTTTCCGACAAGTAGAGTGCCCTTTCTGGCAAGTATTTTGACAAAGGGAAAAAGACAGAACACCTGACTCAACTGTGCCCTTAGTTCATTATTTTGACCATTTCTGGTTTTGACGTTCTGTTAAAACAATTTTGACCAACATGAGAGTTAGATTAACATACTTGTTCAATTTTCTGATTTAAAATCATGCAAGTTAGGTTATGAGCACTGAAAATTTTCCTTTTTTGGGTCCAAGAAATGGTCTAGTTTTGAAAAATGGAGTACTTTTCGAGAAGATTAGTCAACCTCAGTAAAAATTCTCAAAAACTATTTTTGCAAACGACCACTGCTCAACGAGCACGGAACCTACTCTTGAGATGCACAACTTCGGATCCATAGCAATGGAAAATTGCCCCTTGTCTGAAGGACACTGCATGGCAACGGAAAGTTGCCCATTGTTTGAAATGATATTGCGGCGTTTTGAATGGCAACGGAAAGTTGTCCCTTGTTTGGATAGCACTGCAACGCATTGTAGTCAGTCCTCAGAGCGACGAACACAACCAGACTCTCGGATACAGAGAAGACAAAGATGACCAAAACCATCGCATGGACACAATCGAATTTGGAAGTGTTTGTGGCTGGACTTCAGAATGAAGTTGCCTACGTATCCCAAACATGGGAATCAAGCCTTACGTAGTTCGGGGTTAAGGTACACTCAGGTATTTAACCTCTCCTTTTTATGCTCTGACTTTTGCCAAGGCGCCTGTTGCGGGTTTTCGACCTTGCGAGCTTTGTTTTTCTTCTTTTCAATTTTTGTGCTCTTTTCTTTTCTTTTCATTTCTTTTTTGATTTTCTTTTTTTTTTGTTCTTTTCTTTGCATCTTTCTTTTTTGTTCTTTCGTTCTTTTCTCTTTTTTGTTCTTTTTCTTCTTTTCTTGCTCTAACTTTTTCCTGGGCCGCCCTTCCGGGTTTTCGGCCCAGCGAGCCTCTCAAGGGTAAAAGTGTAGCTTTGTCCATGTCAAATGGTTTTGAGATCCTGAAGTCGTCTAAATCCAGGAGAATGGCTGTTATATCAATTTGCAGAAGGATCCATCTTCGGCTCTTTGAGCACATCGGACGTTTTTGCCCTTAGTTCGAGGGGTGTTTCTGTTCTAGCTTCGCAAGCTTCTTCTAATGGGGTCTGATCTTCTCTATCTTACTTTGGTGCCTCTTGTTCGAGGGCTGTTTCAAATCTGACCACACAGGCCTCATAGCGCGGTTGACCGTTGAACACTCTGAATCCAAGGTCAAGGTTTGAAAGCAAGGGCTCAAGTCTCGAGGCTAAGAGCGATCCTAAGCTGCACAATCTCAAGAGCAATTCCACACAAGTCTTCGCAGGACCGCGCAAAACATTTTGTTTTTGAAAATTTTTAAGAAAGCGACAAATCGCTCGCGCTGAAGATAGTGTGAAACCTGTCTTGATCAAGCCAGGGTCCTTCTCAGTACTTACGCTAACAAGCATGATTTCATTCATTAAGGGGCTTAGCACGCCTCTCTTTATCTCAGTTGATCAAATTTTTGCAAATCCCGAGGAATTCCTTCCTCTTTGTTTTCACCACAGTGTTAGAAAAAAGTTTTAAAAACTTAGGTCAATGCAATGAGTTCAAGGCACAGAAAAGACACAGTTCTGGTCAAATACTGCCATCTCAACCAGAACTTCTGGCACAACTGGCACACGGCAGAAGCAAATACAAGAGCGTGAAAATTACCGCTGTTCCATTCAAATTTGTTGGTGTAACTGGCTCCAAGCGGGAACAGACTCAAAGCAAAACGAAAAGACAAACACAAAACAAAATGGTGATGCCCGAGGTAACACCCCCAAAATCACCCGACCTTTGTACAACAGGACTAACTCGATACAACAAGACAAACCCTTAATCAAGAAGACTGACTCGAGACAATGAGACAAACTCAAAACAAAACTACAAAACTGACTCAACACCCAAGTCAGAAACTACAAAACTAGCATTCGCAAATGATCAAAATAGTGCGTGCCATACACCACATCCGAGGTAAATCGCGCGCCGCCCGTAGGTGGTCCAACCCCTGATCACATACTTGCATTATCCTCGAAATCCACCAACCCGGTGGTGACAGACTTTGCCGAGCTTGGAGGGAGGATGACTTCATTGTCAATCAAATCTTGCACTTCGTGGCGAAGATGGAAGTAGTTGTCGGTGCTGTGACCGGTTTGCTGATGGTATGCACAGTAGTCAGCTGGGTTGTGTGAGAGAGGGAGGGTCTTTGGTAATGGCTGCGGCTCCAGGGGCTTCAGATGCCCTTTCTTGACGAGGATTTGAAGGGCCTTAGACAAAGGCATGTAGAGGGCGTGGAAGACCCTGCGACCTCGGGGCGGATACTTCGAGGCTTGCTGACTTTTGCTGGACGCACTCGAAAAAGGGTCGGCAGGTGCTGCCTTGGCTCTCTGATCTTTTGTAGGTGCAGGGTTAGGATTGGAAGGAACTGTTCTGGTACGACGGTCCCCATCTCGATTTTCCCTCTGGCTTAAACTGCTCTCGGCCTGAGTGGGGAAGATGTCATCCACAGTTTTTACAGCAACAGCGAACACCTGCTGTTTATTCAATCCTCCAGCTTTCAAAGCCTCAACAGCCCACAGGAGTTGTTCGTAGGGATCGGTGTCCACCTTCATCTTGTTCTTACCACTCGCCTCGGCTTGGTAGAAGGTTTGAGTTGCTACCTCAGAGCGAAGCCCCATTGTTGTCGACATGCCATTGTCGGAACTTGGGATGGCTTCAGGTTGGCTAAGTTCGATTACAATTCGTCCCAGTAGTGGGGGCTCCTCCGGTATGAAGTTCTCGGCATACGATGTGGTTGGTGGCGGAGCCGACATTTCGCAGGCTAGATCCGCCACAGATCTTTGAAGGTCACCAATCATTCCCATCAACTCGAATGTGGTGGGCTCACGGGTTTGACATAACTGGGGTTCCCAGATCGGATGTACGGCAGGTGACCTGGGTGGGTGTGGCACTTCAACATCGGTATCACCTTGCAATGTGATTCCTTGGTCTGATGCGGCTGCCATAATTTCTTCCGAATTTTGCGTCATCATGAGTTTTGCTGAACTGAACAGAGGTGATGTGACTGGTGACTGACGGATCAGATAGACCGGACTGGTGACTAACGGATCTGAAGAACCGGTGAGCCTTTTTTGTCTTGCCTCAGCAAAGGAGAACACTGGTTGCTCTGAATCAAGTCTCTGAACCCCCCTGAAAGAGAAAACATGTGGCGTCTTAGCCCAATCCCACTAATACAGACATGAGCATAACTGAATAACTGCATTCGACTGCTGATCACTGTTCCCAAAATTACTGCCCCCAAAACTGAATCTGATACCCGCAGATATAACTGATTCCCAAAATGCTGAACTGGTGCCCACAGGCCCTTGATACCCAGAAACACTGAACTAGTGCCCGCAAGCCTGATGCCCAAACTTGTAAACTGATTCATGCATTCCTATAGAGACGCACTCTAAAAGCACATAACAAGCAAGTGAGAGCCAAAACACCCCGATGTTGGGGTAGGGTTTCCCTGTCCTATTTTGTCAGGAGCTAGGGTTTCACTACGCACGCAGCGGTTTCAAACAACCTACAATCGGGTAAGCAACCTGTCCTAGTTTGGAATGGTCACTACGGATCCGAATATGCACTAGGTTGAATGGTCAAAAAGGGTGCCCCGGTAAAACTAGGGTTTGTGTTCCCATACTGGGAGAGCCCACAACCGGTTAGCCTTATGGTCATGCCTTGACAAGACAAGCCTCCGGCAAACCGTTCAGGAATAGCAGATGGCAAACACGGTGTCCTAGGCGCACCAATGCACATGCAATGCAAAGAAACACATAAGTGTAGTAAAAAATAGATATCATGAGTTCGAGTCAAGTTCTCTAAATCCCCAGCAGAGTTGCCAGAAACTGTAGACGTCCCCGAACGCCCCGGGAGGGATCGGGTCCCCCGTTGTTCGATATTAGGGTTCACTACAGTTCGGACTCTCAAATTGTCACGGTTCTAAATCTGAACCAAAGAGTCCAAATCCGGCAAATCGTTTTGAGAAAACAGATTTTTTGAAAGAAGTGCCAAACATGGACTGCTTTGCCAGATACAGAGTCGCCACCTAAATGTTTTATTCTAGGGAAATTTAGGAAACCCTGACTCGTTTGCCTAAGGCCACGTGTCCGTCATCACCAAAGTTGCCTCGGCTCGGGAACTTGGGTACAATTGGGGAAGGTCACTTCGTGAGCACCCCCGCTCACCCGATCAAAGATCGGCCTCTACTAATCATGATATCAAGTTTTGAAAACATTGTGTGTTCTTATTCCGGTTATTAGCCTAGATTTACTATGTGATGCGCACAGCATACAAGTATAACTGGATCGCCTGAATTGGAACAAAACATTTCATGTTTGTTTATTTTGAAAATGGTTTGATGGTGCTACCCGCAAGTAGGCTAAGACGTGGATTTGCCACCCTCAGGTGGGCTTAGAAAATATGATTTTGCCACTATCTAGTGGGCTTTAAAACACACATTTGATGAATTATTCCAATTCAAATAACCCAACCTTCACCCACAGGCATTCAGGCAGTTATATCACATAAGCATATAGCCTCATGGTAAGCATGCTATTCATGGCAGTCACTCACACGCATGCAAGGATGCTAAAGCATAAAACTTACCGAATACTCCAAGCCAAAACAGAAGCTAATTAGAAATCCATGCATGATCCTAATTATACAGAAATGCCTAATGCAACACATGCAAAAATGCAACTATAGCAGGCTCGGCTATACTAGACATGGCATACGAAATGCTACAGCTAACATGTATTCAACTTGGAATTGAAAATACAATGAAGTTAGTATGATGCGCCGAGCCCGGTGCATGCAAGACAGATGAATGAATGAAAATATGCTATCATACTGTATGCTAATTGAAACATGCCCTAATCTAACCATCATAAGTAGGTAAATAAAAGGGAGAAAGACGTGGGGTTGGAAGACATACACCACACACACGCACACTTATTACAGTTGTGCCCTCGCGCAGAGGGTCCGAATAAATAATATACAGTCCCAAATAATTACAGTCCAAATAATTACAAAAAATCTTAATTAATTACCAAATTAACTAGGAAAGCTATAAACTGGCATGCAAGCCAGGGACTGCCTTGACTCCGATGAATGATGTACGTTTAGGCTGCCTTGCCCGGAAATCCACTGGGATGCCTCAATTAGCCTCTGTTTTGCAATTATTCTTGGAAAGCGCGCCAAGTTTCGGAAGGTTGCTAATTCTTGATTTGCTGCAACAGAGAGCAGGAAAGGGGCATAGCAATGTATTTTCACAAATGTATGCATGCCTCGATCCTCATGCCACCAATCACGCATATCGATGCATGATGGCCGAGGAGTCGATTTGCATGACTCAATATGGAATGAATGCACACATAAACACAACAAAACCTAAACTCCATCATGGATAATCCGGAGTGTCGGTGACTGGGAATTGAGACACATTCCGTCACTCGAAGTACGAAACGCCCCTCGTTTCCCGTGCCCGGGCTAACTCCTATCCCAAGCACAATGTAATATGCATGACATGCGTGAAATGTAACTAAGATACAACCTAACATACACAATGTTATGAAATGGCATACACAATGCACGAGGTAACATGGCATATACAATGCGCTAACATACAACCTAGCATACGCAATCCTATGAAATAAAATGGCATACACAATGCATAAATGGACTTACACTAACACAAGTGGACCTCAGCCACACTCGCATAAGAGGCCATGAGATGAAAATGAGACACTCGAGATGCGTGCACGCATGCACGCAAACCGAGGACCGACCCTAAGGCACCAAATGCCACTCTAACAAGACATGGCAAGGCATGAAACATGGTATGCAAACATGCAAAATTTCAGCGCTAAAATATGACCCAAAACAGCCCGAATCATGGAAACATGGCACCCGATGCATGAATGGGACCCGAAAATGCCAAAACTAGGCATGCAATGGCCTATAGCTATACAAAACATGCACTATTTGATCATGAAATGTGAAGACAGATTCAAGGCAGCCCCAAAACAAGCATGTTTTCAGTTTTAAGCAAGACCAAACAATGAACACAAATAGGGCTAAACCAATATGCAAAAATGGCCCTAAATGTGAGATAAAGAAGCAAGTCACAGCTGCTGGCCCCAAAAAAGAGAGGGCCCTTCAACAATGTTGAAGAGAGACCCAAAACATGGCATTTTTTAGTTTATGATCAAACCCAAAACAGTGCACAAGCATGCTCAAAATACTATGCAAAACAAGGCCAAAAAGAGAGCTATAACACAAAGTACAAAAGGGATGCCTCAAACAGTAAAAGACCCTGAATGAACATGAAGAGGGGGTCAAAATAAGGCCATTTATAGTTCAGACCAGAGCCCAAAAACAGAAGCACAAGATGCTAACAAATCATGCAAAAATGGAGCCAAAAGAGAGATACAAAGGCAATTGGCAAATGGAAGCCTCAAACAGTGATGAGCCCTTCAACAATGTTGAAGAAGGGCTCAAAATAAGCAACTTTACAGTTTATGAAATGCCTCAAAACAATTTATACATAGGCCAAAAATACTACACAAGAAAATGGCATACAAGAGAGGCAATGAAGCAAGTGCAACAAGGAGGCCTCAAACAGTGATAGGCCCTTAAACAAACATGAAAAATAGCTCAAAATAATCCTAGTTCCAGTTAGGGTCGGAGCCCAAAACAGCAAGAAAGTATGGCTAATGTATTGAACAAAATAAAGCACAAAAAAGGAGAATAGGGACTCACCCTTGAAGACCATTCTTTTATAGCTCCTTGGCTTGAGTTTGGTGGCTCCTTAGCTCTAAAAATAGCCCTGAAGCTTCTGGAATGGATGATGGTGATGTGGTGCTAGGTGGTGGTGTGGAAATGGTGTAGGGCTTGAGGGTTTGGAGCGTGGAAATACAGAGAGAGAGAGATACAAGGCAAGAGGCTTGGGGGAAATTTTTGTAACCCTCAATACGCAGCTGGAGGGCCTGCTATATAGGCAAAAGAGGGGGGGAAAAAGGTGGGAAAAAATGGAGGGAAATGAATCAAGTTTCCCCCAAAAAATGTCCCCCCCCCCCGGATACAGAATCTGGGGGGAAAAAGAGGGTGTATCTGCACTGTACTTGATGCAAGGATTCTGGCCGGCCAGTTATTGAGGTTGCAGGTGGCCGGCCGGCTCTTCCCGTGGCCGGCTGGCCAAGGGTCAAAAGGTTCAATGAGGATTAGTGGCCGGCCATACCAAATTGGTGGCCTCCCATGTGTGCACAACACAATCATGTGGTCAAAAACTGGAGATAGTGAACCAGGAGAGAGAACATCCCACTTTTAGGACGGGTTCAAAAGGTTCAAAAGCAATTACCGGCCGGCCACCAAATATTGGTGGCCTCCCAGATGTGTACATCACAAATATGGGATTTAGGGTTCAAGAAAATGGCCCAAGGGTGGTCAACATTGGCTTTGAAGTGAGAAACAATGGGCGACGGAGGGCGATGAAGGGATAAAGTTGGCTGACAGAACAATTACTGGCCTTCCACCCTTCTACGGCCTTCTTACCAATGAAACAGAGGTCCCTGCCAAAAATAAACTCAAACCGATGCAAAACGGAGGTTCGGGGGCCGAAACGCGCAGCTCGAGGCCCCGAAAACTGACTGTTAGGCACTGGGAGTGATGTTCGAACATGAAGTCAGTTTCTCGGGCCACAGTGTCCCTCAAAAGGGAGCAAACAAGATGTATGCCAAAAGCCAGAGCAAACGGGGGTGGTTAAGCGGTCCCGAACCGAGGCACACGGCCAACGGCTCCGAAAAACCGGAAACCGGACTCCAAACGGGCAAAATGGCCTACGGCCACGAAACGTAGCCTACGGCCACTGAGAGATGATCTACGGGACCTCTTCCTCCCTTCAGAAAGAGAAAACAGAGAAAACAGAGCCTGGTTCGCAAACTGAGACAAAGCACAAAAGAGTCCGGAAGTCCGGAGGCAAGGCTCGCAGCCGAGACTCTGAAACTTCTGAATGAGCACGATATGCAACATCACCAAGCGCTCAATCGGTGACGTCTGAGTCTTAAGGTCGGTCAAAAATGGGGTGTCTACAGCAGTAAATATGATATTGGTAATCACTAGGTTGGTGTCTGTAAGTAGGCATAACTAACACTATCAATCTCCACTTTACCGGCACCTAACCGAAAGGCACATAGTACCTACTCCGCTCGTATTTTCGGTCTATCACCCTGGACACTCAGGCCAACTTAAACAATACCAATCTACACCTTCTATCCAGACTTACCAAATGTATTTACCTCATAACTCAACACATTTCAACTATTCTCAATGAATCAATACGGGGATTAAATCATGAGTATGCAATGTTTAATGCCATGTATGAATTGAAAATATTTCAATTTGCCTAATTCACATGTAATTTCTATAACAATCAATATAACCCTGCACTGGTTGCCCAAATAATTATCTCTATATACAATATAAATTTTAAGAGACAAATATAACTCATAATCTCATATCTTCAATAATTTCAATATAGGAGTAACAATCACATGTTCAATATCCTTTTTCCCAACTTAGTCAAAAATCATAATATTCTTCCAAAAATTTCATCAATCTTTCCTTTTTATTCAAACTCAAGAATTCACCAAGAATATTCAAAATGCTAAAAATAACATAATTTTTTTCCGACATTTCTCAATACCTTAACATGATAAATAATTTTCATCTTTATCAAGAGTTCAATAATTTCGAATTAAACAATTTCTAAAAAGAACCTCAATGGTTTCCAAAATTCCCAACAACATTGTCATCAATCTCATCCATTTGAACCACTTTCAAATTCTCATTTGTTCAAATAAAAATATGTTCTTAACTCTTATTAGCTTTTCACAAATTTAGCCAAAAATCTTAAACTTAGCATTTTAAATTTCTAAGGTTTTACTAAAATTTGGGGATTTCTCATCATAAAATAAAAAATAAAAAATACATTCCTCAAAATCCATGAGTCATACAAAATCACACTTAACTAACAAGAGATTTTCAAAAAAAATAAAAGTTGAGAACTTCCCCATTTTCATGCATTTAATATACCATTGACAAAACCCTAACCCTAATATTTTCAAACATCACACTATTAAAATAATGCATAATAAAGTTAAAATACATACACAATATTTAGAAAATCCCTACCTCAATAGGTAGAATGAAGAAGAAGCAAAAATCCCAAATTTTGACATTGTCGGATTTCGATATCCATCGATCAAAATGTTGCTTTCGCCAAGCTCTTCACTTTGGCCTCAAGAACTAGGCTCTAAAACCTAATACATTTTAGTGAATCAAAGATTTTACATGATAAATGTAAAAAGAAAAAAATATATATGAGAGAGAGAGAGAGAGAGAGAGAGAGAGCTCTACAATTGAAAAGAAGTGAAGTTGATTGGGATGGGGCAGCCCTTCGACGTGGGCTTGCTGCCTCAATCTTTTTTTTAATCAATGTACACCCATATATGTATATATATAAAGGTGTATTTTAGGAACACTGTAATATTTTGTAACATAAGCAATATAATGATATAATTGTTTTCTCACCACAAATATATTTCATTTAATGGTGCACATCTTAAACATTCGTAACTCTCTAATAATAATAATAATAATAACAACAACAACGACAACAATAACAACAACAATAATAATAGATGGTTACAAATGAGTCATAATTCAATCAATTGAGTCCAAAATGATTGCAATTTAATAATTTAGAATCAATCTCTAATTGAAATTAAAGAATAAAATAATTTAAATAGTTTCAAGGTGGTCCACACCATTAACAAATTAAATATGATCTAAAACAATATAATTGGGCTAATCAAATAAGTTTCAAAAATTAAATTTATATCTTATTTAATACTCAAGACCCAAGAATAATTAAAACTAAAAAATAAATAAATAAATTGCGAAGTGGGCCTTACGAAATCAAAATCAATAAGTAATATAATTTGTTTGCACCAATTTAAATAAAAAGGTTCATGATACCACAACTATAATAATGATTATAATAAGGGCAAATTTAATTGGATTCAACTCGTTACAAATCTCAATAGGGATAAAGAGAACATTCACACAAGGAAGATACACAAGGAGGATATATGAGTCTCCACATAAGGAGAAAAATAATAATTTTGCTTCTAAAAATAAAAATATGACACCATCATGCTTATTATGTCAATAATGGTACATTTACTACATTTTTATGCAATATTTTGTTTGACATCTAATGTGTCGCATGAGTCTTATTTGTTGGTAAATGGGTCGGGTTTAGGACTCGGGTTTAGGTACCCATGTCCCATAAGAAACCTATGTGAATTTAAATTCAGAACTATCCTAATAAACAATGATAGCACATCATCCCATCTTATGTAGGATAAGGATGAGTGGTTACTCATCTCAACTAAATGATCATATTTTGATACTATATACAAATTATTGTTGGAGTGGGAATAATAAGCAGAATGTAATATTTTGTGCATAAAATATTTGAGCTCTCTCAATCTCTCTACCATTAGAGAACTAGGCACAAGCCCTTGTATTGTAACTGTGTGGGTGTTGCTTGCATTGTAGTATCACTCCACTGTTAGGATTTTGGCCGGTGATTTGGAGGCATGTGGTTCACTCATCAAGTTCATTCTTTTCAGATTCAAGATATTCAAGTATGTATTGAATCCGTTAATCCGCTGCGTATTGATATTTCTACATTGGTATCAAAACCATCTTGAGTGTTTTCATGTTTTTATGCATAAAATATGATTTAAACTATTTATATAATCATTAAAATATGTATATGTATGTTTCATGCAAGAAAATTGATGATTTTCAGACTATCTCCGATCATCTTGAAATTCATATATGTTGTAGTTCATATCACGTAGAGCATATTTGCAAAGTTTCATTGAAATCATGTGGTCAGATTTTGAGAAAAATGAAGACCCATTTTGTATTTTCGAAGCTTTAATTGCATGTTGTTTTAGCATGTTTCCTTTTCATGATATGAAACTTATATATTTGGGTTCCTTCTCTTGAGACCTTCGAAACCATATATTATTTGCATGTTTTCTACTTACGAATTGAGAGAAAGCATAAACCCTAAGTGTGGTTCATTTTTGTATTCTTGGTGGTTCGTTGTAGAAGATTAAGTGCAGAGAATCTGCACTCTGACTCTCACTAAAGAGAGAATGGATTACACTTCCTATTTTAGACTTGTCAAAACAAAAAACCGAGCCCACCATTGGATTCCTCTTGAACAATCGAGTTAAATAGTGCCAAAATCAAGCTGAAATTGAGTTTGAGAGGTGGCACATGGGCCCCACGCACCGATAGCTAATGTCACTCGCTTCTACATGTGGACTGATGTACTGACATGCGCACTGATGAAAGCACTGTCTAACATGTGTGTAGACGTCCCCGAACGTCCCAGGAGGATGAATCCCGTTTTTTTTGTTTGGGCTTACTACAGTTCAGGACTCAAATGTCACGGGTCTTAATCTGATCTTACAAAGTGCAATGCAAGACTGATAAATCACCAAAGAGTCCAAATCTGGCAAATCGTTTTGGAAAATAGATTTTTAGAAAGAAGTGCCAAACATGGACTGCTTTGCCAGATACAGAGTCGCCACCTAAATATTTTTTTATGGGGGAATTTAGGAAACCCTGACTCGTTTGCCTAAGGCCACGTGTCCGTCATCACCAAAGGTGCCTCGGCTCGGGAACTTGGGTACGATTGGGGAAGGTCACTTCGTGAGCACCCCCGCTCGCCTGATCAAAGATCGGCCTCTACTAACCATGATATCTAGTTTTGAAAATATTTTGCATTCTTATTCCGGTTATTAGCCTAGAATTACTATGTGATGCGCACAGCATACAAGTATAGACCGGATCGCCTGAATTGGAACAAAACATCTCATGTTTGTTTTTTTTAAAATGGTTTGATGGTGCTACTCGTAAGTAGGCTAAGGCGTGGATTTGCCACCCTCGGGTGGGCTTAGAAAACATGGTTTTGCCACTATCTAGTGGACTTAAAACTCACAGTCAATGCATTATTCCAATTCAGATAATCCAACCTTCACCCACAGGCATTCAGGCAGGTATATCACATAAGCAAATATCCTCATGGTAAGCATGCTATCATGGCAATCACTCACACGCATGCAAGGATGCTAAAGCATAAAACTTGCCGTGTACTCCAAGCCAAAACAAAAGCAATGTTAGAAATCCATACATGATCCTAACTATACAGAAATGCCTAATGCAACATATGCAAAGATGCAACTACAATAGGCTCGGTTATTCTAAGAATGGCATATGAGATGCTACAGCTAACACATATTCAACTTTGGAATTGAAATACGATGCAGTTAGTATAATGCGCCGAGCCCGGTGCATGCAAGACAGATGAATGATGCAATCATGCAAGCATAAGTATGCTAATTGAAACATGCCCTAATCTAACCATCATAAGCTGGTAAATAAAAGGGAGAAAGACGTGGGGTTGGAAGACATACATCACACACACGCACGCTTATTACAATTGTGCCCTCGCTCGGAGGGTCCGAATAAATAATACAGAACCAAAATAAATAACGAATTATTACACAACACTAATTACTTAACAAATGAACTAGGTGAGCAAAGTAAACTAGCATGTTATGCTACGTGCAATGGACTGCCTCAGCACTGCTCGGAATGATGGAGGGTGTATGCATGCTCAATTTGCCTTGTCGGTAAATTCCATCGCGATGCCTTGACTCGCCTTTGTTTGCAATTGAATCCAGAAACTTTCACAAAGCTTTGAGAGGCTGAAACTCCACTCTGGGAAGCTGTGGGAGGGCCACCGACCAGCTATTAGGCTTGGAGAGCACCCACCGACCAGTTTATGTGGGAAAAACCAAAAGGGGCGGTCAGCCTGCTAGAAAAGCTGGTCGGCCAACCAGTTCCTGCCTCCAGTTTCTGGTTTTTCTGCAACAAAGGCAAGAGAAAGAGAAAGCAAGGTATTTGCAACACAAGTGTGCACGACCACTCTCCCCGTCATTGCACAAGTTCTAGGGAGTGTGGTCCCCGATCCTCGTGCCACCAATCACGCAACTCAATGCATGATGGCCGAGGAATCGAATTGCACGACTCGATGTGAAATGAATGCACATATGAACGCAACAAGGCCTAAACTCCATCATGGATAATCCGGAGTGTCGGCGACTGGGAATCGAGGCACGTTTCGTCACTTGGAGTACGAAACGTCCCTCGTTTCCCGTGTTTGGACTAAACCTTACTCCAAACACAATGCAATATGCATGATGTGCATGAATGCAATTCTAACATGTAATCCTAGTTGCAATGCCACTGAATGACGTAAACATGCAAGGGATGAAAATGCAAACATGCACCTAGCATATACAATGCTAACACTACATGGCATGCATAATGCTCATCAACTAAATGCGACTAACAACCTATGGAATACTCAATGCGACTAACAACCTAGCATACACAATGCGAGGAATGACATGGCATAAACAATGCTAACAACATAACATGCACAACACATTGCAACATGGCATACACAATGCAAGGTGGACTTAAACCAATATGAGTGAACCTCAGCCACACTCACATCAGTGGCCATATGATGGAAATGAGACAACCGAAATACATGCAAACATGCACGGATGCAAAGGACCGATCCTAAGGCACAACATGCAACTCTAACTAAGCATGGCAAAGGATGAAGTATGGCATAAAAACACACATTCTCCAGCTCTGAAACATGATAAACAATGGTCCCGAAACATGCAAACATGGCACACAATCCAAGCTAGGGGGCCCGGGTACCGAAACTAGTGAAGGACGTTACACTAGAGGTACCCAAAGCAATGCACTAATGGAAAAACCAACCCCAAACATACCCTAGGCAGGTCTGAAACAGTGGGGAAATGGCCTAAAATGATGGCTCGGAATGCAACGAAATGGAGCTCATTCAATGGTCCGAAAACAAGGCATACAAGTCTGACTCTCAAACACATTTAAAGAGTACAAAACATGGCAATATGGCATTCAAACAAGCTCTGAAATATGATGTATAATAAGCCCAAAACATGAACACACCTCAGTATATGCATGAAATGAACCTCAAAACTCAAAGTTAAGCATGGGTATTGAACTACAAGCATGCAAAACCAACATTATTCAACCATGAGACCCAAAAATAGAGCTAGGGCAGTCCAAAATAAGCACAATATCAGTTTAAGGCATGGCCAAAAAGTGTTAAAATCAAGGGTCAACAAAGCATGCAAAGAAAGCTATTGAACCATGAGTTACATTACAACTATATGGAGCATATGAAGGCTCACAAAACCAACCAAAAACAGAAGTATGCCATGCCAAAATATGCCCAAGTAACCACTGAAACTCAGTCAATGCAAGCAAGAATGATGGGCTCCTTTGAAAGGCCAATAAGGGGGTTGTTCTATACATGCATGATGGACACACACAATGGAAAAACCACCTCTAGATAGAGGTTTTGAGGGTCCTAAAACCCACTAAAAAGAGCCTGAAAGGGGTCTGGCAAACATGCAAATAAAGGCCGCTTTGAAAGGCCTTGAATGGGATTGTTTTACACATGCGTCAAAGACACAAAATATGTCCAAAAGGGCTCTGGACAGAGTCAAGGCAGACCTTGAAACTCACAAATAATGGCTTGAAACAAGACTTCTCAACATGCAAAATGGAGCTCCTTTGGAAGGCCAACAAAGCTAGTAAAGAGAACAAGGGGTGAGAGGGTCACCCCTCTCTGATTTTAGGGCTCAAAAACACATCTAAGCCACTAAAAATCCACTGGATTTCAGTGGCTAAAAGGCCAAACCAAGGCCAATGCAAATGCTTAAATGCATGGCTCAAAGCATGAGGAAATGAAGCATGAAAGGGGGTAGATGACCCCGAACAGAAAAAAGACCTTGAACAAACTTGAAGAGGAGCTCAAAAAAAAACTTTTTTTAGTTTATGTCGAAGTCCAAAAATGCTTGAAAATAGGGCTAAACTATGGAGCAAAACAATGCAAAAAAAGGGAGAAATGAGGACTTACCCTTGCAGCACAACAATGCAGCAAGTTCTGAACCAAGAAGGTGAATCTTCAACCTCTGAAAAACATCTCCAAGATGATTGAATGGATGGTGGAGGTGGTAGGCTATGAGGTATGGTGTAATGGCCAAGAACAATGGGGTATTTGAGCTTGGATGAGAGAGATATGGAGGGTGGAGTGTATATGCCTTGGCTGGCTTTTCTAACCCTTGCAAATGGAAGGGGAGTGTTGGTTTTATAGAGGAGAAGAGCCAAGACTTCTTGGAGAAGCCTCAAGAGAGGGTCAAAGCTTCTCAAAGAAGCTTAACCAAAAGGGTCAAGCTTCTCCTAGAAGCTAAGCAAATGGACCAAAGCTTCCTTAAGAAGACAAACAAGAGGGTGAAATCTCGGACAGAGAGTCAAATGCTTCACAGCTGGCATAGCTGTGTTGTACTCAAGAAGGCCAAAAAGCAGAAGGTAGGCCGACCAGTTCAAGTGGTCGGCCGACCACTTACCCTGGTCGGCCGACCAGGGTCCAAAAGGGTCAAGAAGGAATGTTGGTCGGCCATACCAGAAAGGTGGCCTCCTAGATGAGTAGAATATAGCTGTATGGTGGGAGACTAGAAAATGTGACCTAGGAGAGAGAAAAACTAGCTTTCTAGCAAGGTTCAAAAGGGTCAGGAAGAAAAGCTGGTCAGCCTACCCATATTGGTAGCCTCCCAGATGAGTACAACATAATGGTGGGATGGGAGACCAGAAATTAAGGCTCAAAAGTGAGAAAAACCAGCTTTCTGTCAAGAAAATCGGCTGAAGGAGAGAGAAAATGGTTTTCAAAAGAATTACTGGTCTCCCACCATCCTACCACATTCTAAACAATGAAAATAGGGTCCATACCAAAAATGAACCCTAACCGATGCAAAACGAGGGTTCGGGGGCCAAAACACGCGGTCCGGGGCCCCGAAAATAGGCTGTTAGGTACCGGAAGTGGCGTGCGACCACGAAGGTGGTCTCTCGAGCCACAGTGTCCCTTAAAAGAGAGGAAACGAGGTGTGTGCCAAAAATCAGAGCAAATGGAGGTAGTTAAGCGGTCCCGAATCAAGGCACACGGCCGACGACTCCGAAAACCGATAACTGGTCTCCAAACGGGAAAAATGGCCTACGACCACAAAACGTAGCCTACGGCCACTGAGAGATGGTCTACGAGACCTCTCCCTCCCTTCGAGAAGAGAAGACAGAGAAAACAAGACCTGGTTCGTAAACCGAGGCAAAGCACAAAAGAGCCCCAAAGTCCGAAGACAAGGCTCTCAGCCGAGACTCCGTAACCTCAGAACGGGCACAATATGCATCATCACCGAGCGCTCAACCAGTGACGTCTGAGTCTTAAGGCCGGTCAAAAATGGGGTGTCTATAGTTGCCCCTCTTTGACAGAACTCGGAAGTCATAAGTGACGGGAGTGAATGTCAAAGCCTAGAGACGACCCATTTTTGACAAGGCCGAAGACTTAGACAAACAGGCGAGATAAACAAAGATGTGCCCACAGGCATGCTCGCAGGCAGGGGAAAAATGCAGAATGAAATGCACCAAGCCAGACGTAACTCATGATCATGCAAAGCAGCAAGCTATAATGAGGCAAGTATTCACAAAAGATGCAATAGTTTTAAGCAAGAATGCAAAACAGCAACTACATTTCATGCAGTGTAAGAATGCGGAGAATTATTCAATTCTCGCCACGTCTCACACGGAGAAGATACAATACCTGCGCAGCTCGTCTGGTCGCACCAGCCTCAAATGAACCGTACATACAATATCGTGCCTATAAAAGTGAGAAACTTAACAAGCACAACATAGTTAGCAACATATGTCCAATGCTATATCGAACGCAGACAAGCATAACATAGTTAGCAACATATGTCCAACGCTATATCGAACGCAGACAAACATGGTGCCGATGAGAAAGTGCATTGCAATGCAAGAAGAAACATGCGTGACAACGCAAGTTAAGCATGAAGGCTTGACAATAACAATGAAACGTGCACAACAATGCAAGTGGTGTGTATGAGAATGCAAGTGACGTGCATAACAATGCAGGATAAGTGCAAACTCGAATGCGTATTTGACATAAAACAACGAGCAAAGAAATGCAAGTTTCGACAAGGGTGACTCGATCGCGGCCTCCGGTTTACCTCTCGGAAGGGTCACAACATTTTCAAAAAGGATACACCTCGCTCTTGGCAAGTAATGATGAAACACGCATCGGAAGCTGGAGTTGAAGTTCCCGTGGAGGGATTTCGCGACGAAAAGTGCACTTTCCTTGTACTTTCTCGAGTGCCAGGGACTCCGATCACTACCAAAATTTGCAAGGAGTTCAAAGAGACCTTGGAGACCACCTTGGGAGCACCACCGACCAGGTTTGGAGGCCATTGGAGGTCACCGACCAGGTTTGGTAGAGAGGGGTGGTCGGCCTACCAGAAAAGGTGGTCAGCCGACCACTTAGCCAAAATCCGGGGTAGTTTGGTACTTTCATACTCGGATCTTTAAGTATACTCGGCCAAAGCTCTTTTCCTCACAACTTCAAGTCCGAAATCATCTTCTCCTCCTTCCTAGACCATTTTCTCCCTCAGATCTGCGCCCTATACGCGTTTTCCAACGCCCCACGCGAAGTTGTTTCGCAAAAAACTTTCAGTTCTTTTCACTTTGAACCAATTAAATTTTGATTTCGGTACTTCTTTCTCCATTTTCACCACTTGAGGTAAGTTTGTCTCAACATTTGGAATATTTTCTCGGGAGTTGACTTTTGTTGACTTTTTCATTTCCCGAGAGTTGACTTTTGTTTACTTTTTCCAATTTTGGCTCATTTTGCTCATTTTTGCTCCTTTTTGCAGATTTCTTGAAATGGCGGGTCATTTCTCTCATGGTGGAGGTCCTCCCGGTGCCAGAGGTGATCGAGACATCATGTCCTTACCCCCGAGGATTTGGCCCTTCGATCCCGAGAGGTATCACCCTCGGGAGCATATCCTTCCCCAGGCCGTTTTCTACCATTTTACCGATTTTTATGATCGAGCACCCGTGGATCTGCTATTGTGGGAGCCGGAGTCCCACCTCTCTCATCAGGCACGGGAGGTATGCACCTCACTTTTAGGTTTTTCGCAATGTATTATGCATTTTCTATGCATTTCATGCTTTCGCTATGTTTATCTGCTCATTCTAGCACACAGCTTGTTCTGAACACTTAGTCTATAACACAGTATTCCGTTTGCATCTTGAACACACAGCCCAATCACTTGAATTTCTGAACGCGCAGCCCGTATGAACACACAGCACACACTTGTTGAGAGTTGAACACACAGCCCAAACTTTGAATTTCTGAAGTCTGAACACGCAGCCCAAACACTTGATGTTGAACACACAGCTCGAACTTTGAGATAAACACACAGCCCAATTTTGAAATCTGAACACACAGCTCAAACATTTGACATTGAACACACGGCTCGAACTTTGAGATGAACACATAGCCCAATTTTGAAATCTGAACACACAGCTCAAACACTTGACGTTGAACACACAGCTCAAACTTTGAGATGAACACACAGCCCACTGATTTTGAAATCTGAACACACAGCTCAAATACTTGACGTTGAACACACAGCTCAAACTTTGAGATGAACACACAGCCCACTAATTTTGAAATCTGAACACACAGCTCAAATACTTGATGTTGAACATACGGCTCGAACTTTGAGATGAACACACAACCCACTGACTTTGAAATCTGAACACACAGCTGAAATACTTGACGTTGAACACACGGCTCGAACTTTGAAATCTGAACACACAGCCCATTCTTTTAGATGAACACACTGCCCACACTTGTTGAAAGTCGAACACGCAGCCCAAACTCTGAGTTTCTGAACACGCAGTCCAAATTTGATGTGAACGCACAGCACATACTTGTATTTGTACACAGCTCATAGCATTGTATCTGATTTGGTTTGCACACAGCTCATACATTTCATTTGCACGTAGCTTATTCCTTTAATTCTGAAACTGAATACATGTGTTCATTATGAATGCAGGTGTCTTCCCGTGTTACACGAGGATATGGCTCCATCGTTGCGAGGGAGTGGTACGCAGAGCTCCCGGAGGCCGTCCGTGATTGGGTTGACCAAGCAGGGTTCGGATCCTTTTGCACGGGGATATCTCGCTATCCTGCTAGCAGGACATTGATGGGGGCTCTTGTAGAGAGATGGTGGGACACCACCAACTCCTTCCATTTAGGGGTGAGCATGGTCCGGATTGGACAGGATTGGGGGTAAAACTAGGATCAATCCGTTACTTACGGTTCCTGAAAAATTGGAACCAATCAAATCCGTTTAAATCATGGAACCAATCTGAACCAATCCATTTAAACACGGATTGGATCGGTTTAGGACCACGGATTCACATAATTAAATAACAAAAAAAATGTATATATAACACTTTAATTTCATAAAAATATAAACATAACGCTATATTAGTTCCACAATAGCAACATGTCTTTCTATAATAGCGACATACTGTTTTAGAATTTAAACAACCATAAGAAAATTGGTTTCACCGTAAGTATTTAAACCATTACAAATTAAAACTAAAAACTAACAAACAAAAGTTATAAAAGAAGATATTATGCGGGTTTAGGTTTGAGTTTAGGTTTTATATGGAATAAGAGAAGATACTATGGGGAGGATGTATAATAAAAATATAGACTATTTGTATATGGTTTGGATCGGTTCCAATCCGAAACCGTGGGGTTCAATCCGGAACCAATCCGTGGACTACGGATTTTTAATTGTTCAATCCGGAACCGAACCACGGATTCAAAAAACCAATCCAAACCTATCGGATTGGACTGGACTGGATCGGATTACGGATTTCACGGATTCCTTGCTCAGCCCCACTTCCATTTCTTGGCCACCGAGGACGTGACTATGACCCCGTTCGACTTTGCTGTATTGACAGGCCTTGACGTGGGAGGCTGGGCGATCCCTTATGATGAGGATATGGATGAGTGGGAGGCCGCCTAGATCTATCTATTGGGAGCTCGCCCACCGGTTTACAAAGCATCGGGCAGGGTCCGGTACACTTGGTTCTCCACACATTTTAGGGGCACTGAGCTTGAGACTCCCGAGGAGACAGCGCAGTACACTCGAGGTTTTTTGATGTTCTTCCTCGGGACCACTCTATTCTCCGATAGGGGGAACACCGTCAGACTCTATCTGCTGAGTGCCCTGGTAGACCTATCACAGGTCAGTTGGTATGATTGGGGTGGCGCCAGCTTGGCTACCTTCTATTGCTACATAAGCGCGACCTCCCGCAGACGAGGGAACAAAGTCGGCGGTTATTGGAGAGCCTGGGAGGTACTTTCTGCCCTCTTTGATTTATATTTCTGCTTTTCGTTATCTATACACTGCACGCACGGCACACTTTACATTCTGTACGTTGCATTCTGCTCTCAGCAGCATTCTGCATTCTCTGTACATTCTGCATTCACGTTCTGCACTTTGCATTCTGTATTCTGATGGCTATTGTCTTGTTTTCCACAGCTCTAGGTTTTCGCGTACTTTCCGACGCTGGCCCCGGAGCTCGAGGTGGCGGTGCCTCTCACGATCCCTTACTTACTTGTATTCGAGGGCCAGTACCGGCCGAGGGCCCGAGAGACTTTGCCCTACCTGCGGCAGTATTTTGACACAGAACTCTCAGTTCTTCATGTTTTCATCTCTGATTCCTCTTGCACACTTACGATTTCTAATCAGCTTATGCATTGGTTATCCGCAGATCACATGGCAGCCCTGGGCGCCCTTGGGTGGAAATACCCGATTTCAGCTTGCTGGGGGATGGACAGCTTCCCGGTACAAGATCTTATTTGAGGGACCCGTTGGTAGGGCTTGGTTTTTGGGGGACTGCTTCATGCGTCAGACTATGGGCTACCCTGAGCAGAGTGTCCCCGCAGCACCTCCGGTCGACATGCGGTCCACTGAGGCGCTCACTCCCCAGGATGTTGAGTCAGCCATGCTGGGCACTGATGTACTTTTGCATTTGGAGGAGGGGGTCTACACGACCTACCGTCATACATATTTGATGCCTCCATTGACAGGTGTCCGTACTCCCACGAGGAGGCCTACTGGCATGCCATCATCGAGCCGACCCCGGGCTGCAGATATTCCTTCGACCAGCAAGGCCGACACATTGAGAGGTGGGGCTGGACTGGTCCCCCCGATTCCCCGGACTTATCATCATGCCAGATGGCCAGATATCCCGACTAAGTTGACAGAATAGCGATACGAGGCTTCTTATCCGATTCCGATAGAGCCTCCTATGCCTGATCACCGATACGTCAATGATCCTGACTCACTGCCGGTATGCTCCATTGCTTTTCATTTATCACTTGGATACTTAGGCATTCGTTTATTCATTGATGATTTTGGCTTGTATCTGCAACCACCCAGAGAGTACATGGAGGGGATGCTTGGATTGGTGGCCTCTCTTGAGGGCATGGTCTTGAGGAGGGAGGCACAGTTGTCCATCCTCGGTGTCCTGGTACTCTTTAGTTTTCTTGCATTTATCATACTTCTGATGACATGCTGAACTTGAACATTTCACTGCATTGATTGACTGTATGCGTAGAGCACATCTGACACACACCACATTCATGTACTATATCTGTATACATCCACTCCATGTAGATTTCTTGTCTGTGCATCTGATATACATATTTTGGCTGATGTATTCGAATTGCACTCTTTCTTTTCAGATGCCTCCGTTATATACTGAGCCGCAGGTCGGGCCATCTAGGCCTTCCCGGGGAGTTGGGAGAGGGGGTTCGACTCGCGATCGAGGCAGACGCAGAGCACCTGTTGTGGAGGAGGAGTCTAGCGAGGAGGAGGAGCCTGCACATCCCCACTCAGAGACATCCGCTGACAGAGAGGATGGCTCTGGTTCCGGCTCCGGTAGTATAGATGAGGCAGAGGAGGGTTCCGAGGATGACAGCCCTGATTCAGATGACAATGATGGTACAAAGGCTGTTCCGCAGAATAGGACGAATAGGGCCTCTTATTCCTGCAGTTGATAGCACTGATGCAGTTATTCCTTGCTTTATTTGCCTCTTTTACTAGTAGTTGTAGCACATTGTACATTATTAGGCGGTTTTATTTTATGTAAAACTTGTACCCTTGTTGTAAAATGTTGTAACAAAGGAAGCATGATGGAATGAAACAGTTTTTTGAAAAAGTGTTGCATTTTATGTTCTTAGCATTGCATCGCATCATTTTGCACGAAAAATGAGATTGAATGGAATTGTGCACTAAAAATTGCCAAGTCAGGTAGTGAACCGACACAACAAACTAAACAATCAACTTACTAAGAAATAACAAAACCTTAGCAAGTTTACAACTCGATAAACAAATCCCAGAAATGTTGATAATCAAAGAATAACAATTTCGACGGACAAAACTCGACAACTCGATAAAAACTTAACAACTCGACTTGATAAGCAAAACTCAACAACTTGATAATCAAAACAACAACTTGATAGACAAAACGAAAACTCGATAAGCAAGACTTAACAACAACTCGATAAACAAAATGTATTTCGTACGATCTGGATGACGGAATGCATCTGAAACAGAGGAAAACTCGCACCTTCAACACTCCCAATGCATGGAAATGCTATGAACTCTCTTCTAGAGGCTAGGACAAGACCAAAGCCACACTTCTCTCCATGGCCAACCACCTAAGGGAGCTGGCCGACCAGTTTTTTTCAATGAAGACCAAAGGGGTGGTCAGACTACCAGAAAAGGTGGTCGGCCGACCACTTGGCTTGGCAACCACCAGTTTGTTGACACGTGTCCCCCGAACAATGCCTTATCCTCTATAAAAGTCCCAGCTTCGTGGTTCATTCATTTTATCTCAATTTTGCATCAAAATTGAGGCGTTCCTCATCCAAAATCTCACAATTTGGGTAGCCTCTCTTGATGGCTCGGAAAATTTGAACTTCCGGGGCTTCGGCTTGAATGCCTTATTCACGCTGGGCCGTACTTCGCTGCATCTTCCTTTCCTCCATGTCGCGGCAAGGTTTTGGAATCCGGTAACACACGTCTTTAGCTTTAGCGGGCAAGAGATGTGTCCTACTTTCGAGGATTTCCAAGTTTTGATGAAGTCCGAGTGCAATGAGGAAATCTTGCCTCAACTTCGATTTGTCCACATCCAAGCCTTAGGACGAATGTGCGGCCTCACTTTGCATGATGCTCGATCATTGGTTCACGACAGGGAGCTGGACATCCCAAGGCTGGTTCGCTGGTTTTCTGATGCTGGTGACCTCGGCGACCATCATTGGCAGGGCTATCCGCGACACGTGCTTTGCCTATGCTTCCTATCTCATTTCTTGCTTGCCCCGGGCTCCGGGGAATTCAGTGTCCAGTTGATCGAGGTTGCCCAAGGTTTGAAGGAGGGCAAGAGCTGCATCGCCATGACATTGGCTGAGACATTGATGGGCTTAGACGCTTTTCATCATCGGGAGACGGCTAGGCTTGCGGGGAGCCCACTACTATTGCAGGTAATGTTTCCCACCCAATCTCACATATGTATAACTCACATCACTCGGCCCTCAGGCTCGGTTTTTTTTTTTTCACAAAACCCTTTTCTTTCTTTTCTCTCATCGTACATCTCTCTATTCTTTATTCTCTCATTTTTTATCCCTCCCCAGGTGTGGTTGATGGACAAGTTATAGATTGTGGAGCCTTGCCCAGCATACTCAGCTCGCGGCTACTTTTTTCAACAATGCCTGGTCGATGCCCTGGATGAGGGGTGGTGGTACAACTGGATGTGCAATTTGTCTGCAAACCACATCGCTTGGCACTGCCCTTGGCTCAATCTGCCAGCAATGAGTTACAGCATGACCCGTCAACCTGGGATTCAATTGATTGGCATGACACACTGTGTCTTCTATTTTCCGTTCCGATTTCGGCGTCAGTTCGGGCATGATCAAACTTGCCCGCCAGAAGGGATAGAGTACCCTACTGCGTTCCTAGCCCGAGGCGCACAGCTTGCCGGGTATGCCACAGCATGGAGGACTAGAGAACTCCTGGCCCCCACTTCCACTTTCAGTTGCACCTTGTCTGATGAGTGCTTGGGTTGGCTTAATGAAGAGGCACAGGAAGGGCCCACTTTGGCATCAGAGGCTTCGACCAGCTCTGGGAGGGGGCGCAGGAACACCTAACTTATCTATGCCCTGGATTTATTGCTTTATTAGTACTTTCAAGTTTTCTTTACGAATGTAATAAAAAGCAACTTCAATTTGTATGCAAGAGCAGGAGAACTCTGTATTGAAATCAATGAAATTGAAGGTTGTGGGTACTAAAAAAATTTTGCTTTGGTCCAAAAATGGTCTAAGTTGTAAAAAGATTAATTTTGAACAAAGTCAACTTTTATTAAAACTTTTCAAAACCATTTTCAATATGGATCAGAACTAGACACACCTGAAATCTGTCACTGAGATGCACAACCTCAGATCCTAGCAACTGGAAAGTTGCCCCTAGTCTGAATAGTATCACGGCACTGCACAGCAACAGAAAGTTGCCCCTAGTCTGAAAAGCACTGCACCGGGGATCATAATCGAACTCTTGAATGCTGAATAGACGAAGATGGCCGAGATGATCAATTAGACAAAGTTGATCGGGGAAAAGTTTATGGCTGAACTTCAGGATGAAGTTGCCTACGTATCCCAAAGATAGGAATCAAGCCTTACGTAGTTCAGGCAAGGGTTCACTCGAGTATTTTTACTCTCCTTTTATGCTCTAACTTTTGCCAAGGTCGCCCTTTGCGGATTTTCAACCTTACGAGCTCAGTTTTTATAATTTCAAATTTTTTGTGCTCTAACTTTTGCCTAGGTCGCCCTTTCGGGTTTTCGGCCTAGCGAGCCTCTCAGGGGTAATATTTCTTCAACTTATCCATGTTGATCAGCTGTGAGAACTCTAGGCCATCTAGGTCCATTAGAACCATAACTCCACCTGACCAGATAGACTTAATGATGTAGGGACCAGTCCAATTGGGTCTGAACTTGCCCCTAGGGTCATGAATGGGAGCTCGGTTATCCTTGAGCACCAAATCTCCTTCTTTTAGATTCCTGGACTTAACCTTCTTATTGAAAGCTCGGGCAATTCTGCGTTGATAACCTTAAACATGGTACAGTGCTTTCAGTCTTCTTTCATCAAAGAGCATGAGTTCCTCAAATCTGCTCTGCTGCCAATCTACTTCATCTATTTGACACTCAGCCAGTACCCGCAAAGACGGAACCTCAATTTCAATGGGTAGAACGGCCTCCATCCCATAAACTAATGAATACGAAGTCGGCCCAGTAGAAGTTCGAATTGACGTTCGGTAACCCCACAGAGCAAACGGCAGCTTATCTGGCCAATCCCGGTAGGTTTCCACCATCTTCTGTAAAATGCGCTTGACATTCTTGTTGGCGGCCTCAACCGCTCCATTGGTCTGAGGCCGGTATGTGGATGACTTGTGAAAAGCCACATTGTATTTCTCCAACAAGTCAATCACTTCCTTCTTGAAGTGGGAACCATTATCTGAAATGACCTCGTTTGGGACCCCATAACGACAGATGATGTTGTTTCTGATAAACTTTGCAACGTGCGATGCCTTCAACACCGCATAAGATTGGGCCTCAACCCACTTCGTGAAATAATCTATCGCGACTAGGATGAACTCATGCCCATTTGACCCTTTTGGAGTGACAGCCCCGATCATATCGATTCCCCAAACTGAAAATGGCCATGGCGAAGTCATATTGTACAGCTTCGACGGCGGAATGTTCATGCGGTTTGCATGGATCTGACACTTGTGGCATCACCGAACAAAGCCAATACAATCCTCCTCCATGGTGGACCAATAATAACCTTGTCTGAGGATCTTTCGCGCTAGCATTACCCCGTTCATATGCGCACCGCATTCCCCTCCATGGATGGCCCCCATCAGGCGCTTCGATTCTTGAGCTTCAACGCACAGTTTATGCATTCCCAGATGGCCTCTCTTATACAATTTACCTCCGTAGATGATGAACTGAACGGCCATTCTTCTGATTGCCCTTTTATCCTTGGCAATTACCCCTGGTGGATATGCTTCCTTCTCCAAGAAATTCCAAATATCGTAATACCAGGGGTTCTCATCATGAACCTCATCTATAGTAGCAATTGACTCGTAAGCCGGCTCAAATTTCTGGTCGATAATGATTGGACGCATCCGGACTCCAAACGGGATGTCTATCATGCAAGATAGAGTTGCTAGTGAATCTGCGAACCTGTTGTTTTCTCTTAGTAGATGAGTGAAGTTTAGCTTCTCAAACCGAGGAATCAGGAGGTCTCAGGTTTGGTGGTACATTATCGGCTTTTCCTCTTTGACTTTCCAATCCCCCTTAGCTTGGGATACAACAAGGTTTGAGTCCCCAATGACGTCCAACCCTCTTGCCCCTAGTTCCAGGGCTGCTTCTAAACCAGCAATGCATGCTTCGTACTCTACTTCGTTGTTTGAGACTTTGAATCGCAGTTTAAATGCTAAAAGGATACGGGAATTGTCGGGTGCTATCAGCAACACCCCTATCCCATACCCATACTGGTTCGACGCTTCGTCAAAGTACATCGTCCAAAGCTCATCTTCACTATGCAAAATGGCCTCATCTGGGAATAAGTATTCAACTGCTTCACCTCCTTCCACGGGATGATCGACTAAGAATTCTGCTATTGCTCTTCCCTTGACTGACTTGCGCGTCACATATTTCAGATCGAATTCGGAAAGCAACAGCAGCCAACGAGCTAGCCTACCCGTAAGTGCTGGCTTCTCGAAGAGATATTTGATGGGATCTAATCTTGAAACCAACATTACGGAGTGAGCTAACAGGTAGTGCCGCAGCTTCCTGGTAGCCCATACCAAGGCTAAGCAAGCCTTTTCCAACGGTGTGTAGCGGGTTTCATACTCTAGCATCTTCTTGCTCAGATAGTAGATAGCCCTCTCCACCTTGTCTTCAGATTCTTGCGTGAGCATGCAACCCACTGTAGTTTCAGTCACTGAAAGGTACAATATCAATGGTCTCCCCGGCTTCGGCGGTGATAACACGGGCTGGTTCTGTAAGTATTCCTTGATCTGTTTAAAAGCAGCTTGGCATCGGCTGTCCCATTGGAATTTCTTTCCTTTCTTCAGGAGGCCAAAAAATGGTTCACAAGTCAAAGTTAATTTTGAGATAAACCGTCTTATGAATTGTACTTTACCCAAAAAGCCTCGCACCTCCTTTTCAGTCCTTGGTGGTGACATTTCTAAGATGGCCTTGATTTTGGAAGGGTCGACTATGATTCCTCTCTGTGTAATCAGAAACCCTAGCATTTTCCTTGCTGTAACACCAAACGTACACTTCTGAGGATTCAGCCGCAACCGAAATTCTCTGATCTTTTGAAAGAACTTTTGCAAGGTGGTGTAGTGGCCCTCTCTTTCTTTGGACTTAACAATCATGTCGTCCACGTACACCTCAACCTCTTTGTGGATCATGTCATGCAATATCGTGGTCGTGGCCCGTTAATATGTAGCTCCAGCGTTCTTCAGCCCAAATGGCATTACCCTGTAGCAATAAGTCCCCCACAGGGTGGTGAATGCAGTCTTTTCTCGGTCTTCAGGTGCCATCACTATCTGGTTATAGCCCGAAAAGCCATCCATGAATGAAAGCAAAGCATGCCCTGCTGTGAAGTCTACTAACTCATCGATATGCGGCAAGGGGAAGTCGTCCTTTGGACTAGCTCTATTCAAGTCCCTGAAATCCACGCATACCCAGATCCTACCATCCTTCTTCGGCACCGGAACGACGTTAGCCAACCAAGTTGGGTATTCGGATACCAGCAAGAAACCTGCGTCAATTTGCTTGGTGATCTCTTCCTTAATCTTGAGAGCCTAGTCCGGGCGGATCCTTCTGAGTTTCTGTTTAACAAGTCGGGCCTCAGGGTCAAGAGGGATCCGGTGCTGTACAATCTCAGGATCGATTCTAGGCATGTCTTCGTAGGACCACGCGAAAACATCTTTGAAATCTTTTAATAAGGCGACTAAGCGCTCGCGTTCCTCCGAAGACAACGTGGACCCGATCTGGACCAGCTGCGGGTCCTCCTCAGTACCAATATTCACAGTAGTGATTTCATCCATTAAGGGTTTAACAAATCTTTTATGCTCTTGTTCAATTAAGCGTTGCAAAACTGGAGGAATTTCTTTCTCATCGTTTTCATCAAAATTTTGAAAGTCTGAGTTAATGCAATAAATCAAGGGCACAAAAATGTACTCAGAAATCACAGCCACATCATTCTCATTAAGCACATCCAAATCGCCCGATTCTTCAATTACAACAGACTCAAAGAGAAAGAAAAACACGACCTGGACAAGACTGTGGTATTCGGGTTATCACCCCCTGGAATACCGGACTCAGACTTAGTCGAGCTGGAACCTGATTCTGACTCAACAGACTCGGTGGAATCAGATTCCGGCTCACTACCTGACTTGGTGCTGCTTGACAAAAATCCCTCTTTATACTGCCAAATGAGAGATAGATGCATCCAAAATGTTTACTGGTAGGCCCGCAGCCGTTTTATTCTCGATCATGCATACCGAGAAGTTATCCCCCAAGCACTTTTGTTTGATCAGAAGATTTGAAGGTAGACACGTCAGCGCTACCCCCGTTTCACTTTCAGCGTCCTTAGACTCCACTTTCTTGCTCTGCTCTGCTCTGCCTCAGCTAATAGGTCTGTCTGCTTTTCGGCAACATCATCCCTGGATAACTGTAGGTCAAAGAAAATCTCAAAGCCTGGTATGCGCTTCCTCTCCACGTTCAACCATGGTTCCGGGAAGCCACAGAATGGAAAGTCCTTCTCCTCCCGGACAAAGTGTCCGTTTAGGGTACCCTGGATGGGCCGGTGCATTAACTTATATGGCTTCCCTACCTTTTTTGCTCTGGCTCTCCCAGCCATCTCCTTACCTTTCCTTATCCAATCCTCTTTGGTGGGCAGATAACCCAAGCCAAAGGTGTGTGGGTTGTGTGGCACTTCGGCCAACGCCGCAACGCCCTTCCGGCCGCTCTTTCCCAATCTCATCTCGGGGATGTGTTGAAGCTTGTTCATGAGATATACTGATTGAGCACTGACATACACCCCCTTATTAACAGCCAAAATGTTCTGCATGACCCGGGCCTCAGCCAGAGTGAAACCGGATAAGAACACATCCTCCATACCGTGCTCAATTTCCAAGACTGGTGTAGACACCTCCGGCGGTGGATGGATCGATGAATTCCCAAAAACGATGGCTACTCCCTTCCCATGGGGGTATTTCACCATCTGATGTAAGGTGGACGAAACTGCCTTTACTTGGTTTAACCACGGCCGCCCCAAAAGTAGATTGAAGGTCGCAGGGACTTCTAAGACGTGAAAGTCTACCTCATGTTGTCCCAGCCCAACCTTGGTCTAAATTTTCACTGTCCCCATTACTTCTCGGCTTGTGTTGTCATATGCCCGAATCACCTAGGCTGTCGGCACAAAGTCTGCGGTCTTTAAACCGATGGCATATGCAGTTCTTGCCGGGCACACATTGATGGCGAACCCTGTATCGACAAGCACCACGGCTATCCATTTGTTTCTACACTCCACAGAGATGTAGAGGGGCTTGTTATGGCTCGCACCCTCAGGTGGCAATTCTTTGACAGAGAAAGTAATCATCGGGGTAGCCCCTCCCAAAAAAACTAAGCCCACCAGCTGTTCGGGCGTGGTGTCTATTGAGAGCTTGGCTTTGTCCATGGCCGATAAGACAGCTTGTCGATGCACTCGTGATGCCATAAGCAGTCCCCAGATGGAGATGTCGGCCTGTATCTTTTTTAACTGCTTCAGTACAGCCTCTTCTTCGATTTGCTTCTCTTTTTGCTTCTCTGCCTCCTTATCTTTCCCAGACGCCTCTAGTTGATCTAGATGTGGAGGCTTGAAATACCGTCCACTCTTAGTCATATGGTCGACTTCACCAATGTACCAGGTATCGTCTGGTTGATTGCTCCCCCAGTCCTCATCCGTGTGGGCAAGACATAGATCATCGTCTTCCTACCACATTCCGTCGGCAGCCAATAGACACCTGTTTGGCTCCGGTACAATTATACTAGCAGTACTTTCCGCCCACATGCTCGCAGCATTTTCTATCCTCGTGCCAACAGCACTTTCAGTCCCCTCCGGGGCCTTAGCTTTCCTGATTCTCTCAGAATTCCCGATTCCTTTTTGCTCCAACTACATTAGTACAGCTGGCTGCTCTATGACTCTTGTATTTAAAATGCCCAGATCCTGAGCGAAATTCTTAACACCAGCACTCTCTGGCGATGCATTCTGATTTCTGGCCCTTCCGGCCACAACTGATGTTCTTGCCCCTGCCGGTCCCCATTCCAACTGAGTTTCGTCGACAACATCTAGTAGGTCATCAAGCCACCCGGTGACCTCTGCTGACTCCTCAAAATCAGACCAGTTGACTGCCATGCCCTCTGGATCTTGTTCATTGAAAATTTGGAGGTTAGCAAAGTCTCCTTCCACAGCTGCCCAGTCATCTATCCTCTGACCAGATTCACCCCCTGTATCACACAAAGCTCTGCCCCTGCCAGCAATTCCACATTTGGCCCAACCTGGCCTATTGATAGAATGTAGTCACTCGGACTGTATACCTCCTCAGTAAAACTCCCAGATTCCTCAGATTCTAACTCAACAATTCCATTCTCCCATGAAATCTCCCATGTTCTATCTTCGACAGTCACGACCATTGGTCCGGGTTGGGTTCTGGAGATGTCCAACATGCACAAGTTAGTGCAGTCAGAAAGGAGCACCTCCGGCTTAGGTAGGTGGGACGGGGTGATATATATGCTAGGATCGTAAGACACGGCCCCAGTCTGGATAAAGTTGATACGTTTGGGGGATGGAGCTTGATTGTGCGGTGGGAGAGGATTTGTTGTGACGTTGGGTTTTTCTGGAGGCACAATCACCTGCTTGTCAACGAGATCCTGAATCTCGTGACGCAATCTAAAACATTGGTCAGTGTCGTGACCATGTTGTTAGTGATATGCACAGTATTTTGCTGGGTTATGAGAGGGAGCGAGTGAATTTTGCAATGGCCTCGGCTCCAGGGGCTTTAAGTGCCCTTTCCTGATTAATACCCCTAGAGCCTTGGACAGGGGCATATATAATGGGGTGAAAGTCCTTTGGCTTCGAGGTTGGTATTTGGTGGTTTGTGTGTTACTTCTGGACGTACCGAAGAAAGGTGTAGCTGCCATGGGTCTTGGAGGGGGAATGGCGGTGACCATGCTTACTTTTGAAGCTCCAGCATTTGCGGCATTGCTGGTGCCTGTATTGTTGTTGCGGTTGAAGGTTCTTCTGGGTTGCTCTCTGTCATTATCAATCAAGCCCTGTTTCAAGGCATCCTCAATTTGTACTCCCATCTCGTGCAGATTTGAAAAGGTAGAAAAGAGGAGCACGATCATTTTCTGCATCAGCTTAGGCTGGAGATTGTGCACAATCATTCGGATTTGATCTTTATCGGTAGGCCTTAGGGTCATCATTGAGGCCTTCACTCTCCACCTGGCTACGAACTCTGAAAAGCTCTCCTTAGGCTCCTGCCTTGTTGTCTCAAGATCACGGGTTGTGATCTCGATTTGTGTGTTATAGGAGTACTGTGCAATGAAAGCCTTGGCCATCTCATCCCAGTTTCGCTTAACATCATCTTCTAATTTTGCGTACCAGATAGCGGCCACACCCGACAGGGTCCGGCCGAATAATGAAATCTTCTGCGGTCTGGTGAGGCCCATCGGTCGTAGTACATCTAAGAATAACCGGAGATGCACCATGGGATCCCCAGATCCGTCAAAGCGATCGATTTGTGGCATTTTGAACCTATCTGGCAGCGTCACAACCATGTCCGTGTACTCGTCCTCAATGTCCAGGATAGACTTCACCCCTTGGGATTTCTTGAACAACTTCTCAAGCTTGCTCAATTTTAGCGCCGTAGGGTCGACCTCGAACTCGAAAGAAGAGTCCGGTAGATTGGTAGGTGTTTTGGATAGCTGGGGTAAAATTGGGGGCGGAGCTGGCCCTACTGGAATGTCCGTACCTTCCTGGACATTGGGTGTTTCCCCGGGTGTCTGAACCCTTGGTGGTGGAGGAGCTTGATGTGAAGCAGATGCCCCGGTTTGTTGTTGCAACCTGGAAATTAACTCTGCCTGTTGGGCCATGATCTCGACCTGTTGTTTGGCAAATTCATCTCGATGAACAGTATCCTGCTGCATGGCTCTCATGGTGTCCTGCATCTGACGCATCATTTCCTCAACTCCTGTCATTCCTGCCATACTGCCCTGATCTATCTGAACTACCGATAGGTCTAACTCTGGAGTAACCTCGAGAAGCTCAACCTGACTGTTCAAAGTCCACTGATCTGGCAATCTTTGCCCGGATACACTGCGTTTCCTCGACCTCCGTCTGATAACTGGGGGTAGAGAGTGGAACACTAGTTGTCCGTCTACCAGATCCTCAGATCGATTGAGTTGGCGACCTCTTGGCCAGAGTGCTTGGGGAATATCTGCTTGGTCTGAAGCAATTGTGCTAAACTACCTAGTAAAAAGATAAATAAAGCAATAATAAGGAAATAATCAACCAGACAAACGGACAGCATAACGGCTTTAAATAAATACACAACATACAGTTGGGCATCACAACACACAGTCGATAAGCTGAAAACACTGTTCTCAAACACTGATCATTATTCCTAAATCACTGTCCCCAAAAACTGAATCTGATACCCGCAGATAACTGATTCCCAAAATACTGAACCGGCGCCCGTAGGCCTGATGCCCAAACTTGCAAACTGATACGTGCATTCCTGTAGAGACGCACTCTAAAAGCACATAACAAGCAAGTGAGAGCCAAAACACCCCTATGGTGGGGTAAGGTTTCCCTGTCCTATTTTGTTAGGAGCTAGGGTTTCACTACACACACAGCGGTTTCAAACAACCTATGATCAGGTAAGTAACCTATCCTAGTTTGGAATAGTCACTATGGATTCCGATATGCACTAGGTCGAATGGTCAAAAAGGGTGCCCTGGTAAAATCGGGGTTTGTGTTCCCGTCGTGGCAGAGCCCGCAACCGGTCAGCCTTATGGCACGCTTCTCGAAGCGAGCCTTCGGTAAACCGTTCAGGAATAGCATACGGCAAACACGGTGTCCTAGGCACACCAATGCAAATGCAATGCAAAGAAACACACAAGTGTAGTCAAAACCAGATATCATGAGTTCGAGTCAAGTTCTCTAACTCCCTAGCAGAGTCGCTAGAAACTGTAGACGTCCCCGAACGTCCCGGGAGGATGAGTCCCGTTTTGTTCGTTTAGGCTTACTGCAGTTCAGGACTCAAATGTCACTGTTCTTGATCTGATCTTACAAAGTGCAATGCAAGACTGATAAATCACCAAAGAGTCCAAATTTGGCTAATCGTTTTAGAAAACTGATTTTTAGAAAGAAGTGCCAAACATGGATTGCTTTGCCAGATAGAGAGCAGCCACCTAAATATTTTTTACGGGGGAATTTAGGAAACCCTGACTCGTTTGCCTAAGGCCACGTGTCCGTCATCACCAAAGTTGCCTTGGCTCGGGAACTTGGGTACGATTGGGGAAGGTCATTTCGTGAGCACCCCCGCTCGCCTGATCAAAGATCGGCCTCTACTAACCATGATATTTAGTTTTGAAAACATTATGTGCTCTTATTCCGGTTATTAGCCTAGAATTACTATGTGATGCGCACAGCATACAAGTATAGACTGGATCACCTGAATTGGAACAAAACATCTCATGTTTGTTTATTTGAAAATGGTTTGATGGTGCTACTCGTAAGGAGGCTAAGACATGGATTTTCCACCCTCGGGTGGGCTTAGAAAACATGGTTTTGCCACTATCTAGTAGGACTTAAAACTCATAGTCAATGTATTATTCCAATTCAAATAATCCAACCTTCACCCACAGGCATTCAGGCAGGTATATCACATAAGCAAATAGCCTCATGGTAAGCATGCTATCATGGCAGTCACACACATACATGCAAGGATGCTAAAGCATAAAACTTACCGAGTACTCCAAGCCAAAACAAAAGCTATGTTAGAAATTCATGCATGATCCTAACTATACAGAAATGCCTAATGCAACACATGCAAAGATGTAACTACAATAGGCTCGGCTATTCTAAGAATGGCATATGAGATGCTACAGCTAACACATATTCAACTTTGGAATTGAAATACGATGCAGTTAATATGATGCGCCGAGCCCGGTGCATGCAAGACAGATGAATGATGCAATCATGCAAGCATAAGTATGCTAATTGAAACATGCCCTAATCTAACCATCATAAGCTGGTAAATAAAAGGGAGAAAGACGTGGGGTTGGAAGACATACATCACACACACGCACGCTTATTACAATTGTGCCCTCGCTCGGAGGGTCCGAATAAATAATACAGAACCAAAATAAATAACGAATTATTACACAACACTAATTACTTAACAAATGAACTAGGTGAGCAAAGTAAACTAGCATGCTATGCTACGTGCAATGGACTGCCTCAGCGCTGCTCGGAATGATGGAGGGTGTATGCATGCTCAATTTGCCTTGTCGGTAAATTCCATTGCGATGCCTTGACTCGCCTTTGTTTGCAATTGAATCCAGAAACTTGCACAAAGCTCCGAGAGGCTGAAACTCCACTTTGGGAAGCTGTAGGAGGGCCACTGACCAACTATTGGGCTTGAAGACCACCCACCGACCAGTTTATGTGGGAAAAACCAATAGGGGTGGTCGGCCTGCCAGAAAAGCTGGTCGACTGACCAGTTCCTGCCTCCAGTTTCTGGTTTTTCTGCAACAAAGGCAAGAGAAAGAGAAAGTAAGGTATTTGCAACACATGTGTGCACGACCACTCTCCCTGTCATTGCACAAGCTCTAGGGAGTGTGGTCCCCGATCCTCGTGCCACCAATCACGCATCTCGATGCATGATGGCCAAGGAATCGAATTGCACGACTGGATGTGAAATGAATGCACATATGAACGCAACAAGGCCTAAACTCCATCATGGATAATCCAGAGTGTCGGCGACCGGGAATCGAGGTACGTTTTGTCACTTGGAGTACGAAACGTCCCTCATTTCCCGTGTTTGGACTAAACCATACTCCAAACACAATGCAATATGTATGATGTGCATGAATGCAATTCTGACATGAAATCCTAGATGCAATGCCACTGAATGACGTAAACATGCAAGGGATGAAAATGCAAACATGCACCTAGCATATACAATGCTAACACTACATGGCATGCATAATGCTCATGAACTAAATGCGACTAACAACCTATGACATACTCAATACGACTAACAACCTAGCATACACAATGTGAGGAATGACATGGCATACACAATGCTAACAACATAACATGCACAACACATTGCAACATGGCATACACAATGCAAGGTGGACTTAAACCAATATGAGTGGACCTCAGCCACACTCACATCAGTGGCCATATGATGGAAATGAGACAACCGAAATATATGCAAACATGCACGGATGCAAAGGACCGATCCTAAGGCACAACATGCAACTCTAACTAAGCATGGAAAAGGATGAAGTATGGCATAAAAACACACATTCTCCAGCTCTAAAACATGATAAACAATGGTCCCGAAACATGCAAACATGGCACACAATCCAAGCTAGGGGGCCCGGGTACCGAAACTAGTGAAGGACGTTACACTAGAGGTACCCAAAGCAATGCACTAATGGAAAAACCAACCCCAAACATACCCTAGGCAGGTCTGAAACAGTAGGGAAATGGCCTAAAATGATGGCTCGGAATGCAACGAAATGGAGCTCATTCAATGGTCCGAAAACAAGGCATACAAGTCTGACTCTCAAACACATTTAAAGAGTACAAAACATGGCAATATGGCATTCAAACAAGCTCTGAAATATGATGCATAATGAGCCCAAAACATGAACACACCTCAGTATATGCATGGAATGAACCTCGAAACTAAAAGTTAAGCATGGGTATTGAACTACAAGCATGCAAAACCAACATTATTCAACCATGAGACCCAAAAACAGAGCTAGGGCAGTCCAAAATAAGCACAATATCAGTTTAAGGCATGGCCAAAAAGTGTTAAAATCAAGGGTCAACAAAGCATGAAAAGAATGTTAGTGAACCATGAGTTACATTACAACTATATGGAGCATATGAAGGCTCACCAAACCAGCCAAAAATAGAAGTATGCCATGCCAAAATATGCCCAAATAACTACTGAAACTCAGTCAATGCATGCAAGAATGATGGGCTCCTTTGAAAGGCCAATAAGGGGGTTGTTCTACACATGCATGATGAACACACACAATGGAAAAACCACCTCTGGAAAGAGGTTTTGAGGGTCCTAAAACCCACTAAAAAGAGCCTAAAAGGGGTCTAGCAAACATGCAAATAAAGGCCCCTTTGAAAGGCCTTGAATGGGATTGTTCTACACATGTATCAAAGACACAAAATATGGCCAAAAGGGCTCTAGGCAGAGTCAAGTAAGACCTTGAAACTCACAAATAATGGCTTGAAACAAGACTTCTAAACATGCAAAATGGAGCTCCTTTGGAAGTCCAACAAAGCTAGTAAACATAACAAGGGGTGAGAGGGCACCCCTCTCTAATTTTAGGGCTCAAAAACACATCTAAGCCACTGAAAATCTACTAGATTTCAGTGGCTAAAAGGCCAAACCAAGGCCAATGCAAATGCTCAAATGCATGGCTCAAAGCATGAGGAAATGAAGCATGAAAGGGGGTAGATGACCCCGAATAGAAAAAAGACCTTGAACAAACTTGAAGAGGAGCTCAAAAAAAGACTTTTTTTAGATTATGTCGAAGTCCAAAAATGCTTGCAAATAGGGCTAAACTATGGAGCAAAACAATGCAAAAAAGGGGAAAATGAGAACTTACCCTTGTAGCACAGCAATGCAGCAAGTTTTGGACCAAGAAGGTGAGTCTTCAACCTCTGAAAAACAACTCCAAGATGATTGATTGGATGGTGGAGGTGGTAGGCTATGAGGTGTGGTGTAATGGCCAAGAACAATGGGGTATTTGAGCTTGGATGAGAGAGATATGGAGGGTGGAGTGTATATGCCTTAGCTGGTTTTTCTAACCCTTGCAAATGGAGGGGGAGTGTTGGTTTTATAGAGGAGAAGAGCCAAGACTTCTTGGAGAAGCCTCAAGAGAGGGTCAAAGCTTCTCAAAGAAGCTTAACCAAAAGGGTCAAGTTTCTCCTAGAAGCTAAGCAAATGGACCAAAGCTTCCTTAAGAAGACAAACAAGAGGGTGAAATCTCGGAGAGAGGGTCAAATGCTTCACAGCTGGCACAGCTGTGTTGCACTTAGGAAGGCCAAAAAGCAGAAAGTAGGCCGACCAGTTCAAGTGGTCAGCCGACCAGGGTCCAAAAGGGTCAAGAAGGAATGTTGGTCGGCCATACCAGAAAGGTGGCGTCCCAAATGAGTAGAATACAGCTGTATGGTGGGAGAGCAGAAAATGTGACCCAGGAGACAGAAAAGCCAACTTTCTAGAAAGGTTCAAAAGGGTAAAGAAGAAAATCTGGTCGGCCTACCCATATTGGAGGCCTCCCAGATGAGTACAACACAATGGTGGGATGAGAGACCAGAAATTAAGGCTCAAAAGTGAGAAAAACCAGCTTTCTGTCAAGAAAATTGACTGGAGGAGAGATAAAATGGTTTTCAAAAGAATTTCTGGTCTCCTACCATCCTACCACCTTCCAAACAATGAAAATATGGACCATACCAAAAATGAACCCTAACCGATGCAAAACGAGGGTTCGGGGGCCAAAACACGCGGCCCGGGGCCCCGAAAACAGGCTGTTAGGTACCAGAAATGGCGTGCGACCACGAAGGTGGTCTCTCGAGCCACAGTGTCCCTCAAAAGAGAGGAAACAAGGTGTGTGTCAAAAATCGAAGCAAACGGAGGTAGTTAAGCGGTCCCGAATCGAGGCACACGGCCGAGGGCTCCGAAAACTGAAAATTGGTCTCCAAACGGGAAAAATGGCCTACGACCACAAAACGTAGCCTACGGCCACTGAGAGATGGTCTACGAGACCTCTCCCTCCCTTCGGGAAGAGAAGACAGAGAAAACAGGACTTGATTCGCAAACCGAGACAAAGCACAAAAGAGCCCCGAAGTCCGGAGGCAAGGCTCTCAGCCGAGACTCCGCAACCTCAGAACGGGCACAATAGGCATCATCACCGAGCGCTCAACCGGTGACGTATGAGTCTTAAGGCCGTTCAAAAATGGGGTGTCTACAATGTGCTGATGGCATTGCCGATGAAAGTCGATGACATCATTGCTGAAGTTAAAAATCTATGAAAATCATTAAAAATTAAGGCAAAATATGAAAGTAAAATTGTGCAAGCATCTATTAGTTGCTTTTGTTCCTTCTAGATTCCCTTTTTTCTTTTTCTTTTTTTCTAAATTTTTTAGATCTTTGTGCTTTCTTAAAATTTTGGATCATGTTTGTTTTCAGTTTATTTTGTAGATTGAACGATATTGTTGGACCTGTGAAACCCATCACAAGTTCTGTTTTAATAATCTTAACCGTATAATGTATCGAGGTCATCGAATGTTTTATTCTTATAAAAAAAAATCACATTGATCGGATATCAATGACTACTTGATCAGATTAGATTTTTGTCAATAATTTATTTTAAAAAATATATTTCCTATTGACAAAAATTTGATCTCAAACCGAAAAGAAGCCTGATCTTAAAATTTTTATTTTCCTTGTGCATTGGACATAAATAGGGATGTAAATTTGGCCCGACCAATGTGGGGCCTCGCGGTCTCCTGCCAAAATTCAGGCTGGCCAACGAGCCAAAAAATTAGACCCAGCCCCAAGCCTAAGGGGTATTCGGGCCTTGAGCTGGGCCGGTGGGCTTGGGCTTGGGCATGGGTCAAGCTTGGGAGGGCCTGAACATTTTTTTTAATTTTTTAAAATTTTTTCTACCAAAATTTTATTATTTTTCACTAAAAGAGACATTGGGCCTCGAGCTGGGCGGGCTGGGCCTTGAGTGGGCCTTAAGCGAGCCGATGGGCTGGGCTGGGCTTGGGACGGGGCCTAAACGAGCCTAAACAGGCCGGGCCCGCTCCGAGCCACAGGCCATTTTTACACTCCTAGGCATAAATCCCAGTTTATGCACATGTAGATAGGGCTAACAATGGATCGGATTTAATCCGAATCTAATCCGATAATCTGAATCCGTTTACAAAAAATCCGATCCGATAATCCAAATCGTCTTAATCCGTTTATTAATCGGATTGAATATGCAAAAATCCGACCCGACCCAATAATCCGATCCGATTATTCTCGATTTGAATGAAAAAAACACAAAATGAAAAAAAATCAAATTATATAAAATTATAGCTCAATAAATAAATAAATGGATTGGATTGGATTATCGGATCGGATATCCGAAATCATCAGAATTGGATTCGGATATCTATAATCGGATATAGAATAAACGGATTCGGATCGAATTCGGGTTTGTCTTAATCGGATCAGATTCGGATTTTGACAGATCCGATCCAAATCTGATCCATTTGCAGGCCTACTTGTAGAGTAGGTCCACTCTGACTTTTTTTGGAACACAAAACAAACTCTATATATAGGCCTTCCATGCATATAAAAAATTTATTTTAAAAATATTGTGATAAAAAGATTATTATTATTATTATTTTGATATTTGACGGCACTTGTAAAAAGGTTATTTTCATATATATTTATTAAAATTTACTTAAATATCACACTTGAACAAAACTATATGTTTTACGCAGCTTATAAATAAATTTATTATCATCATAATAACAACTTAATTGTCAACCATTACAAATCAAATCATAAATGATAGAAAATATAAAATTAAAAAAAAAAAGTAATCATCTAATTATAACAACTAAAAATTTAAAAAAAAAAATCATGATCAAACAAAATAGCAAAAACAGAGTCTGTAACTTGAAGCAAATATGAGACTTTCCATTATAATAGTTTAGCAAATAAACATGTAGGGATCTACTTTTGGGATTGTCCACGTAGCTGAGATGGTTAGTCGAGGTGCCACGTGGATGAGTCATATTTCCGAGGTTGTTATGATATTGCCAAGATATGTGTGGTAATATCGGCGTCCGAGATATTCGGATAGAGGACAAGAATCCAAGATAAGTTGAAACGCTTAGTTCGAATAGAGATGAGACTTTTTAATGCGATCATTCTCATCTAACTAAGAGTCTGGGATAGATGTTGTGCTTGAGTCTTATGAAGTGAGATTTCTAAGGGATGAGGGCATTATTGGCTATAAAAGTAAGGCACCTCCATGGGTCTAAGGTACGATTTTTTTCATTGTGAGTAATTTACTTGTGTCAATATCTTTGAGAGATAAGTTAACTGGCTTGATCGTCAGAGTGCCTCCGGGTGGACGAGTCATGCAGTATTTCTCACCTTCTTGTGTACAGGTGTTCAGCTTAATCTATTTTGTTAAGTTCCCTAGATCTTGGCAGTGAGATCTGTTTGGTTGTGAGATCAAAAACCAACACCCACAATTTGGCGCCGTCTGTGGGTACTTAGTAAGAATAGATGGCCAACATCAGGCAAGAAGAACGAGTCGAAGATGATATGCAGTGTGAAGAGGAGGAGCACGTAAGTTTTGTTGGAGTCTTGAGTTCTTGAACTAGTAGGTGATGACCTCGGCTAGTAGTGCGATCTCGGTTGAGATGTTGGATTTGGATGAGAGAAAATGTTGGTTCTTGATTCTTGATGAGTGGACACTTGAGTCCTTGTTTCTTGACACCGACAGTCGGAGAGCATCTTCCAGCATATTGTTAGTCGGCATGTTAGGAGGTCAGACGATATAGGTTCTATCACCTTAGATTGTCGAGGTAATAGAACCTACAGGGCAGTTGTGAGGACATATTTTTACGGTTGTCTACGTGGCCAAGGTTGTGGGCCGAGGTGCCAAGTGGATGGACCATGTTACCAAGATATAATGCGATTATATCGGAATTCAATATATTCAAATAGAGGACAAGAGTCCTAGATGATGTAGGACTACCTGTTTGGGTAAGGATGGACTCTTGTGACCTTGTAAAGGATAGAGTCTCGTGAAGCAAGACTTCTAAGAAAAGTTGGACACTAATAATTATAAAAGGTAAGGCACCCCCATAGGTTTGAGGTATGCTTTTTCTTGTGAGTTGTTTACTTGAATTGATATCTTGTGAGATAAGTTGTCGATTTGATCATCGGAGTGCCCTCAGGTGGACGAGTCACTGTGGTATATCTTATCTTTTTGTGTGTAGGTGTTTGGCTTAATCTATTCTTCTGTGTGCTTTCCAATTGAGTTCCCTAGATCTCGACAAGGAGATTTGTTTGGTTGTGAGCTTGGAAATCAGCACCCACAAAACAAAAGACACATTTTTTTTTTTAAAGTCCAGAAATATGATAGCTCTTTAATTAGTTTTTTTTTTAAAAAAAAAAGAAAATTTCATTTTTACCCTTACACTTTGCCTTGATGATTAATTACACCACCAGATTTCAAATAATTTCAATTTTACCCTCAAAGTTTTTGAAATCATATCAATTTGTCCCCTACCATCACATTTACATGGAATTTTTTTTAAAAAAAAATTCCATTTTGACTCCAAATTTCAAAACAAAGATGCAAACTTACCCTTTCATACCCAAACTCACCCTTTTCCACTTCTTCCTCTGGTAGCCCTCATTCCCCACCCGTTTCCCACTCCGCCATGAAAAACCTAAACTTACCCAAGAAGAACAACAACCCATCAAAGCACATCAATCAAATCTTTCCATGATGAATTAGCCTATAAGTCCCTCCTCTGTCTCTATCTCTGTCTCTCTCTGTCTCTATCTCTCTGTCTGTCTGTCTTTCTGTCTCTCTCTCTCTCTCTCTCTCTCTCTCTCTCTTTACATCTTCCTAATTTCTCATCAATGGTGGATTCACTAAAATAGCTCTATTCAACTGCAAGAAGACCTCCTGTCTATTCAAAGACTTCTACATCGAATGGATTAAAATCCTCAAGAGAAGCCACATCTTTCTTCTCCAGCGATCAAGAACCACTCCCTTGCCACCATCAAGTTTACTTTTCACCCATGTCGAAATGCTCCACCACCGCTTCCAACCATACTACAACACCCTCAACCTCGTCGCCTCCGACAACATCACCCAAATACTCTTCCCTGATTAGCGAACTTCCTCGAAAAGCATTTCCTCTTCCTTGGCGATATCCACTCCTATCTCTTTACCAATCTCCTCCGATCATTCCTCAACGACGAAGATGATAATGAAATTGGATTTCAAATTGAGGGAGATTCAAAGTTTTCTGATAAGCTGTGGCACATTATGATGGCTTGTAAAGAGTTCTCCAAAGGCTTTAATGGTGAAAATCGAGCAAATTGAATGTGTGTTGAGGTTAATGGAGCCTGTGCTGGTGGCTATAGTGAGAATTGCTCAAACAGGTTTTGTAGAGAGAGTGAGAGGGGAGCCAGGGAAGAAAAAAGGCGGCAAGAGGTGAGATTGGGGAGGTTGTAGTGACATTGATGGAGGAGATGAGAGGTGTTTTTATCAATGTGAATCGGCTTCGATGCAGTTGTGAACTCGCCTTTTTCAGCGCCTCGCTGTAGACGTCCCCCGAATGCCCCGGGAGGATGAATCCCCCATTTTGTTCGTTGAGGCTCACTACAGTTCGGACTCAAATTGTCACGGTTCTTAATCTGAACCAAAAAGTCCAAATTCGACAAATCGTTTTGAAAAATAGATTTTTGTAAAGAAGTGCCAAACATGGACTGCTTTGCCAGATATAGAGTCGCCACCTAAATATTTTATTTTGGGAGAATTTAGGAAACCTTGACTCGTTTGCCTAAGGCCACGTGTCTGTCATCACCAGAGTTGCCTCGGCTCGAGAACTTGGGTACGATTGGGGAAGGTTAGCTATGAGCACCCCCTCTCGCCCGATCCGAAGATCGGCCTTTACTAACCATGATATCTTGTTTTGAAAATATTATGCGTTCTTATTCCGGTTATTAGCCTAGATTTACTATGTGATGCGCACAGTATACAAGTATAGACTTAATCGCCTGAGTTAGAACAAAACATTTCATGTTTGTTTTTTAAAGCAGTTTGCTACTCATAAGTAGGCTAAAATGCAGGTTTTGCCACCCTCAAGTAGGCTTTAGAAAAGATGGTTTTTGCCACTATCAAGTGGGCTTAAAAATCACGGTTTTAATGCATTATTCCAATTCAGGTAATTCAACCTCCATCCACAGGCATTCAAACAGTTATATCACATAAGCAAATAGCCTCATGGTAATCATGCTGGCATGGCAACACTCACACGCATGCAAGGATGCTAAAGCGTAAAAGCTGAAAACAGAAGATGGTTAGTAATCATGCATGATCCTAGCTATGTCAAGAATGCCTAATGCAACACATGCAGAATGCGAATACAATAGGCTTGGCTATTCTAAAATGACATGCGAAATGTTACAACTAACACGTATTCAATTTGGAATTGAAACACAAATGTAGGTAGTATGATGCGCCGAGCCCGGTGCATGCAAGACAAATGTATGAATGCACGCATGCATAACATGAGGTATGCTAATTTAAATATGTCTTGATACTAACCATCGAAAGCTAGTAAATAAAAGGGAAGAAAGAAGTGGGGTTGGAAGACATGCACACACTCACACACACTTATTACACAATTGCCCTCGCTCGGAGGGTCCAAATAATATTACACAACCAAATGAATACTGCTAAATTAATTATTACAGAACTTCTAATTAATTAACGAATTAAATATAGAAGGAAGATGGCCGCAGCCTTGCCTCGGAATGCGTGAATGGTGCATGCTTGACTCGTCTCGCCCGGAAACCCGTACCATGCCACTGTTGCCTCTGTTTACACTGCCTTGCTCCTCTAAAAATTTTCACGAGTCCCAAGGATGCTTCTCTGAATACTAAGGAGCATCACTGACCAAGTGGGAACATCACTGGCCAAAGTGAATAGTCACCGACCATTTGTTTAACTATCGGCTAATTGTATTTGGTCGGTCAGCACAATAAGTAGTCGGTCGGCCAAATGTTCCTGCAGAAATCTGTTTTGACAGCAGCAGAGGACAGACAGTGTATGGTATGGGATTTTCAAGCAGATGTGTGCGTGGCCGCACTCCCTATCATGCAATGGACTCAAGGGAGCGTCGCTCTCGACCCTCAGGCCATCAATTATGCATTTTGATGCATGATGGCCTAAGAGGCCAAGCTTGCCATTCAATGTAAAATGCATGCAACAAAAGAGATGAGTGCCTTACACCCTATCATGCTTGAGATCAAGGGCATTGGCAACCGAGGAGTGAGACATGTTTCGTCACTTTGAGTACGAACACACCTCACCCCTCGTGCTTGGTTTGACACCCCAAACCAAGCAATGCAATGCATGTATACAAACATGGCCCGAATGTACGAAATGACTAAGGCGCAAAACATGCCAAATGCAATGTAACCTATGCATGCAAATGTGATGTATTAAGCATGCGAGATGCAATGCAATGCAACCTATCATGTAATGCAAACATGGTATATTGCAAGCATGCAACTAGAGGCAATAAATCAAACATACTACTATACACAAGAATGGACTTAGACTGAAATGGGAGGCCTCAGCCACACCCCAAAACAGTGGCCAAAAGAGCCAAAAATGGCACAAATTATGCATGCAAGCATGCACACACCAAGGCCTATCACCTAAGCATGGGAGGGGGAGCCCTCAAGGACACTTAAGGGTGACAAACAAAGACATCAAACACTCATGTTAAACTCTGAAAAACATACGAAGGATGATGCCGAAATATGTTAGGAAATGGATGTTAAAAAAAAGAAGCATTCAAGGCCTCCAATGAGGGCATTACTCAACACCTACCCCAAGCAAATAAGGCATGGATTTTTCAATGCAAAACAGAGTTTTAGCATGCAAAAGGGAACCCTAAAACTCAATGTCATGGCAACTCAAAGCCTCAAACACATACGCATGCACAATGCTCATTTTAAGGCTCAACAAGGCAACTCTTCGAGGCATGAAAGGGATGATGAATGCAATCATGCAATCATGGATTAGGGACTGAGACGGCATGTAAAATGACCCCAAATCATTGAAACAACCCAACTAAAGCATGCTCATAACTCACACCCTCAAGGCTCACAAGCCAAAATGCAAAGAGGCTATACCAAACATGGTGAATATGATCAAAACAGCACCCCACAGACCTCAAGCATGGTAAGACATGGCAAAGAACTTCACAAAGTTAAGCCAAAATATGAAAGCATGGTAGGCTAGATGCAAGATACACTTCCAGGCAAAATGGGGGAATACAAGACAAGTATATTAGGCATGAAAGGGGTCATTAATCCGACCAAAAACAAAGGCATATTGTGACCTAACAACATCCAAAAACCTCTGAAATGGCACCAAAGACAACTACTCATGCATGCTACCATTAAGAAAAAAAAAAAAAAAAAAAAAAAAAAAGAGAGAGACAAAGGGAGAGGAGTGTCCATCCCCTATGCAAGACCTCAAAACCCCTTCTTCACCACTGAAAATCCACTGGGTTTCAGTGGTGAGAAGGCCAATACACAAGAGGTTCCAAAACTTATCAAAGAGAGCACAAATGGGGCCAAACAAGGCCTAAGACGGGGAGGTTGACCCCCAACACCAAAAGGACCTTAATGAAAAATCTTAAGCATGCAAATACAAGACTTTTTTCAGTTATACACGAAGCTCAAATCAGTATGCAAAGCAGGTGAAAAGCTAGTGCAAGATTGGGGAATCTAAAGCAAAAGTGTTACCCTTGAAGAATACCTCAAGAACAGCAAGTCCAGCCACCTTCTTCTAATCAAAACCAGCTCAAAACCTCAAGAATAAACCCTCAACACCTCCCAAAGTCGAAGTATGGTGTAATGGTGTGTGTTTTAGTGCAAAAGTAAAAACAAATCACCCTTTTAGGCCCTCAAACACACACAAATGAGGAGAGAGAGAGAGAGAGATATAGAGAGAGAAGATATATGTATCATAATATATATGTTCTAGGTCTGATTTTGCTGAACCTCTCTAATGGAGAAGAGAGGTCTCCTTATATAGACAAAGGGGAAAGGCTAAGCTTCCAAGAGAAGCTATCCTAAAGGGGTCAAGTCTTCCAAGGGAAGCTAAGCTAAAGGTGCAAGCTTCTTGAGAAAGCTAAGACAAAGGGTCAAACTTCCTCAAGAAGCTTGAGCAAAGGGTGCAATCTTCTCTAGGAAGCTTGGACCTAAAAGGGTGCAAAGGTTCAAAACAGCCACACCCGCGCATGGGGGGCAGGGTCCGTGCATTCCAGCTGGCACAGCTGGCATGCACCATGCCTGCAAGAGGCAAAAAAGTGGTACCGGCCAGAAAAGGAGGCCATCGGCCAACTAAATGGTCGGTCGACCACACAAAGTGCCGACCGGCTATCACCAATGGTCGGTGGCAAGAATACACGGCCGGTGGCCTCAAGCCATGGCCGGTGAGGAGTGGGGATGGCCAACAAGCCATTCCCTGCCCTCCAAACAAAAACACAAGTGTTTGGTGCAAAACCAAACACAATACAGTCGAGTCGAGAGGTCCTATGGCAAGGCGCGTGGTCGAGACCTCCGGGAACTCAAGACGAACACAAACATGGATGATCACCAAGTGTTCAAATGGTGACGTCCAAGTCTTGAGGACGGTCAAAAATGGGGTGTCTACACCCGCCTTTCGGAAAGGTTTGAAAGAAATGCCTCACAGTTGATACATGTATTCAACTTGGTATTGAAATACAATGCAGTTAGTATGATGCGCCGAGCCCGGTGCATGCAAGACAGATGAATGGATGCACGCATGCAATGCAAGCATAAGGTATGCTAATCGAAATATGACCTAAAACTAACCATCGTAAGCGGTTAAGTAAAAGGGAGAAAGAAATGGGGGTTGGAAGACATGCATCACACACATGCACACTTATTACAAAATTCGCCCTCTCGACGGAGAGTCTGAATAAATAATACAAACCAACTAATTAACTAACTATCCTAGATAATTAATTATTACAAAACTCTTAACTAATTAACAAATTAATTAAGTTAAAAAACCAGATAAGTAAGAAACTAAAAACAGGCTGCCACAGCTCTGCCTCGAAATGATGAATAATGCATGCTCGGTCACGTCCTCCTGAAAATCCACTACCGTGCCTCATGTTGCCTCTGTTTGCACTCTTTTATACTTCTGAAAATTGTGCCAACTTCCAATAAACTTTTGATCCATCTTATGGACATGCTGAGAGGTGGTCGGCCATGGGGAGTGGCCATCGGCCAAAGTTTATGGCTATCGGCCAACTTTGATGGTCGATCGGCAGACTAAGTGGTCGATCGGCCACTGTTTCTTGCAAATTCTCCTTTTTGCTGCAACAGAGCACTAACAGAGGCATGGCAGTATATTTACAAGAAAATGTGTGCGCAACCACATTCCTTATCATGTCTAAGGCTCAAAGGAATGTAGTGCTCGGCTCTCGAGCCATCAATCATGCACCTCAATGCATGATGGCCAAAGGAGCCAAGTGTGCACAAATCAATGTCAAATGAATGCACACAAATACCACATTAGACTCCATGAACCTCAACCTTATCATGCATGATCAAAGGTGTCGGTGACTAGGAAATGAGGCACGTTTCATCACTTCAAGTATGAAACGTCCCTCATTTCCCGTGTTTGGATTAATACCCTATCCAAACACAATGCAATGCATGCATAAGATTCTAAACAAAATGCAACATATGCACACACAATGCAATGCAACATATGCAACCTATCAATGCTAATGGCATGCAACTACCATGCAATGTAACATAAGCATGCAAACATAAGGCAATGCAACAAACATGTAAACTCAATGTAATGCAACAACATTCAAACAACATGCTCAATGGACTAAAACCGAATATGGACAGTCCTCAATCATGCCCAAAACAGTGGTCATTAACACCAAAACTAAGGCACCAAAAGGCAAGACATGCATGCACACATATTGGTCCATAAGCTAGGCGACAATGCACAACCCTTAGAGGCACTCAAAGGGTGAAAGAAGTGGGAGCATGACAAGTCTATATGCTCTGAAATGTCATGGTAAATGATGCCAAATCATATACATGTCACAAATTATGCATGCTATGGTGCTCAAAACTCAAAGCTAACAAGGCCCATTGCACTACAACTATGCAAAACATGAAGCATATGGCCAATACAACCCAAAACAGTCCTAGAGCATGTCAAAATGAGACTAAAACATGCATGGAGCATCACCAAAACAAGCTAGCATGAAGGGCATAAGGCATCATGTATGCAAGGCCAAAAGGGAGGATTACACTACACCTACCAAGACCAAGCATGAGATGGCTTTGCCAACAAAAATTAGAGTTATATCATGGCAAAATAACCCCAAATACACACTGAAATGATAGCTCGCAAGCTTAGGCATGATAGCATACATAATGGCTCATGTTTAAGGCATAAAACACCAACCCTCCAAAGCATTGAAAGAGTGACACATGTGAGTGCATGACCATGAAATATGCTCTGAAATCATATATGAAATGATGCCAAATCATGAAAATACTCCAAGCAATGCATGCTAGTGCACTCAATATACAAAGCTAATGAGCTAGATTGAACCATGGCTATACAAAGCAATGCATGCATGACCAAAATAACATAAATCAGACCTAGAGCATGCTAAAACATGACCAAAAGCTTCTCAGAGTTAAGTCAAAATCATGCTAGAATGATAATTAAAAGCATGATGCATGTTAGGCTAGTGTGCAAATTTACACTACAAGTGTATAAAGCATGCAAGAGGTGACCAAACCGGCATAAAATAGAGTTATGGAAGGTCTAATAAGTCACAAAAATGAGCCTAAACAAATTCATAAAGAAGTAAAAACACATGCTCATTTGGTTGGCCATCAACACTAGCAAGCAAGACAAGAGGAGAGGGGACCACCCTCTCCTATTTGGGCCCTCAAAATAGGGTTTTTACCACTGAAAATCTTATAGATTTCAGTGGTTAAAAGGCCACAAAAAATTTTTTTGAAAGGCCTTAGAAGATGGCTCAAAAGCTATACAAGCTAAGGAACAAAAGGGAGAGACAACCCCCTAACACAAAAGAGGCCTAAACCATCACTTTTAGGACTGAAAAGCAGAGATTTTCTCAGTTCGAAACCAAGCCAAAAAATAGTTTACAAAGGTGATAAAACAAGCATGCAAAGCAAAGGTTTAAAGGAGCAAGTGCTTACCCTTGAAGCACTTTGAAGCTCAACAGCAAAAACAGTCTCTTTGTTGGCTCAAATGACCTCCCAACAGTCCAAAAATAAGCTCCAAAGGACCTCAACCTATAGATATGAAACTTTGATGAAGGAAGTGTATGCAAACTAGAAGTATTTCTCTAGTTCTATGCACTTCTATGCACAAAATGAGCAAGAGAGAGAGAGGCTCTAGAGAGAGAGGCAGAGATCTTGCTCTGGAAGTTTTGTAGAGAGAGAGGGAGTTTAGTGAGAGAAGCTCTCAAAACTTCTCCAAGAAGTTTTCACCCTTGAATATGAGATATAAGGCTTCATTATATAGCAAAATATCAAGCTTGATCGAAAATATCTGATTTGGGACAGCTGGAGCAAGCTAGAAACAGCTGGAGGAGAAATATCTGTCAACTCTGGGCTTTCTGGACATTTTTGGCTGATCGGACAACATTTGTGGCTGATAAGGTTCACTTTTGGCCGACCTATGGCAGATGAGGTCTAATTGTGGCCGATGTAGTCCCATAGAGGCCGATGGAAAAAAGTCAGTCATGGTCCCTGACTTGAAGCAAGCCTAATTCCTTCATTTGGACTCCTTTTCAGGTCATTCTTGAGCCTAAACTATAGCCCCGTAAGTCTTCTTTCCAATTATGGAAGCCTCACATCAAAATTCTATGTGTGCTAAGAGATATCCCTCTTTTAGTGAAGGCTGCTCAGTTTCGGTCCAACCGGAATGATGCCCAACTTCAACCAATCATATCTCCCCCATTCGGACTCGACTTTAGGAGATTCTTAAGTGAAAAATGAAGCCCCAAAAGTAATATTTCCAACGGTGGTGGCCTCATAGCTTAAATCTAAGTATACAAACAGATAGGCCTGATTTAGCGAGGGCCGCCCGACTCTCTCTTAGCGATTCATGCCCATCTTCTTCTTCAACTTGGTTTCTTCCCTCTCCTCCAATTTTATTCAACTCCAGACCCCTAAACAAGGTGTTTTTAAGGATTTTCAAAGATTTCATCTCTCTTTCATTCATTTCCACTTTGTCCTGACTTGGTTTACCGAAAAGCGCAACATTTAACGAAATGCGAGCCTCGAAACATTGTAGGAACTTTATTTCAAAAATATTTTGAAAGAGAGGGTTTTAAGGTCTAAAAATCACCAAAATATCTTTGATCCAAAATGGGGTGTGAGGTTAGGATTTGACTCTCCTCTTGCCGAAGAAATGGAACCTTTGCCCTGCACATCTTTCATCACCAAGTAAACTATCAGTAGCGCCCAAGTCTTAAGGGCGGTCAAAAATTGGGTGTCTACATTAGTCCATAGAAAATTCTATCACAATGAAGTAGATGTAAATTCTTCAATGAAGTATATATATTTCCTAAACTTAAAAAGGCTTCGTTTGAGAATAAGTTATTTTACTAATTTTTTGACTTTTTACAAAACAATGTGTAAAAAAATAAAGAGAATAATGTGATAACTTATAGTGACTTTTAAATTTTTTGATTAAAACATATAGTTACCAAAACAAAGCATAGATACAAACTCTAAACTTTAAATTAAAATGAAAGGCAACTTAATAATAGAGAGAAAAGGTTAATAACATAAAATATTCTTTATGATTTTAACAGTAAAACCAAACATATTTAGGTGAAGGAAAATGTTTGGTAGCCCAAAATTTTGTGGCTCAAATGACTCAAATCTATTAAAACAACGTCGTTTTGAGTGATTTGAGCCATTTGAACCATAAAATTTTGAGCTACCTAGCATTGTCGTTAAGTGAAATGGTTCTAAAGTTCAAGAAGAAGAGATCAAATTGTTCAGGTGGGAATTTATTACCTAGGGTAGAGGCCAAGAGGTTGAAAGAGAAGCAATTGATCATCTATATCAAGAAATAGACGTCGAGCTCGGTGAAAACAAGAGCTTCAATTCCACACCTGATGTAAAATCTACCAGATAAATCATCTGTAGTCTTCCTTCTGATCACGTAGCATATATATATATATATATATGCAGTTTGCGCTTTTATATATATTGGACTGTGATTTCGGAGTGAATCGAAGGAGTTGTGGGATGGCTTCAGATGATCTATACAACGAGAAGAGTGAATTGGAATAGTCTTCTCCGATTGAGAGTTTTAATCACAGTAGGGTTTTTCAAATTATTAAGAATTTTAATTAATGTTTATAACTCTGTTAATTAACAGTGTTAGATTCAAATTCCCTGCAACGTATAAAAGGCGTGGGACAGAGGTTGGGCACCAAAGTAGTATAGTACATGATTTGATTTTGGAAATAGAATATTTTAGTAACTTTTTAATTTTTTGGTTAAAATATGAAGTAAAAAAAAATTGTATGCTTAGAATGACTTTTTAATTTTTTTACGAAAAGATGTGCAAAAAATAGAAAAAAAAGTGAATCTTTAACTTTTTTGTGCAAATTATAGGATTTTTAATTTTTTTAATAATTTTTTTGACTTTTAGACTAAAACTATTACTTCCTAAACGAGACCTAAATTAACAAACCCTTGACACATATAAATAGGTGTTACTTTTTACTCTTTTTATCATAAAACACACTTTCACGAATAATTTTAACAACACCATTAGAAATGTTCTAACTATGCAAATTGTTATTTTATTTTTTTATTTTAAGAGAATTACTTTATTTCCAACGTCTTACTATCACATGTTTAATTAAACCGGGCATGACATTTTTTTTTCTTCTGCATTTTATTTTAGACACTGATTTCAAATTATTTATTTAAGCTAGCTAGGTAACAATATTACGGGATCAAATCAAATACGCCATGTTCGTTTGGTTCCATAGATGATAGAATTGGAAGAACAATTTTGTGAGCCCTACATAACTCTTGTTTGGTTAATAAAATAGAATGGGACTAGCACATAGATGATAGAATTGAAATAACAATTTTGTGAGCCCTACATAACTCTTGTTTGGTTAATAAAAATAGAATGGGACTAGCAGTCCCACGGGATTGAATCTCCCCACATGGTGGGATTATCTTTGCCATGGGAGGGGTGAGATTGCTGATCAAATCCCATGAGATTGGGTATAAAAGGACAATTTTGCTCCCACGTTACAAAAACAATAGAGTTAATTTTCATATAATGAGAACTTTTATATAATTTAAAAGATTTAATTCCAATCAACTCATACCACTATACTAGTATACAAACAAGCACATTTTATCTTACATCTCCAACCCAATACTATCACACTAATAATTTGTTCACTCAATCTCACCGTGCTCATAATTCCACTCAATCTAATCGATCAAGCATGGACAGAATTTGTTGCTTCGCTGCACTCATCTCAGTTTGTTGGCTACCACCTGCACCAAGACCTTTCTAGTTCAATTGTGATGTGCAACTTCAAAATGCTCAAACATGGTTGCCGTGGTTGCAGTTCTACAGGATGAGAATTGAAGATGATTGATGGGTCCACAAAGAAGATTTCAATATCATCTGTGGTCCAGGGGGAACTTTATGCTATTAGAATGGCTTTCTTGTTAGCAGATAGTTTCAATCTTTCAAGTGCGGAGGTTGAAGGTGATAACAAAAAGAGGCTATCCTTCTGGGTGTGTCAGAGGATGCCCTTCCACGGGAATCAGCCGTGACTGTTCAGGACATTAGAAACATGGCAAGTGTGAGAGGTCACAAGTTCATCTGGACTACAAGGGTTGCTAATCAGGTTGCCCACTCGACAGCAATGAACTACCTTAGAGGATCTTTAGGATTAGATTGGGTGTCTATGCCATCTACTACCCATTTGAGGTTTCTTTTATTTGTTGATGCTCCTTCTGAGCTCTTGTAAGCTCTGTTGTTATGTTTTCAGTTCAAAAAAAAAAACCGTAAAAGATGAATATAAATTTAATTTCGAGTATGATGGGTATATAACCCATCTGTTTGAAAATTTATTTCTATTTTATTTTTAATAGGTTGATGACTCATTATTATTGTGGGTTTGATTTTAATGGATGCATGACCAAACATTTTATTTGAATGAACATTTAGGTTCAATAAAAAACATGACTGCAACAATGGAATTAGTTGCCTATTTATCTATGTCAATAAGTTGGAATGGAATTAGAAATCAATTGAATTTGAAAGTTGAAAATTATTTGATTATGTGATTGTAGCAATGTAATTGGTTACTTACGCAATAAGTCTGAATGGAATCAAAAACAAGTTTAGACAAGAATCAAGTCAATAATAGTTTTATTTTGGCTTTGAACTGAAATCAAGTTAATTGTAGTTCTTAGATCGAAATTATATTTTACGACTGAATTTAATGTAATAAGTTACCTATATATATGAGACAGGAATCACTTTTCTATATCACGAAAGAGAATCCCTTCCTATATCACAATCAGAGTTAGAGTAACTCATTGTGATCATACAATATGGGACATGAATCACCTTTGAAGCATAAGATATGCCTATTTAGTATTAGATGCCTTGTCAAATTGTTAACTCTTAATAATCAGAACGAGTGCAATAAAAAAGGAAGAGGTGGGAACCAAGTATGCAACATTTCTCTTCACTAGATGCTTCACTTGTTCTCTTATGTTTCTTATATTTTTGTTATAAGCTACTCATTTCTATTACACAATATGGGTAGGAATCCTTGTCGAGACATGAGATATATGTCTTTAGTATTAGATATTTTGTAAATTATTAACTCTTGTAGATCAAAACAAAGTACAAATCAAGTACAATGAAAAAGAAAAGTATGCAAGATTTCGTTGTACTACATGCTTCATTTGTCTTCTTCTCTCTTTTACAATCATCTTCTAAACTCAACCTTCTTTAAAATACTCAATAATTAAAATATAAAAAATCGAAAAATAAAAAAACCTCTTTACATGACTACATGCTCGTTTTTTTTTCTTTTTTGGTTATCACGCACAACCACAAATTTGAATATATTGACATGTAAATAAATATGTCCAGTGATAATATTGCACAATACAAATTGAAAAAACTAAATATAGTGGAGTTCAAGTTTGAAAATTAGTGTGAAGCTTTTGAGCTTTGTGTGCCTTTTTATGCAACTTTACCTTAGGGGTAATTTATTATTAGTAACTTTTTTAAAACTGATATTTTTAGATTCTTCTAATTCCTTTCTCTTCAACAAATTTTTTGTTCTTAAATTATAGTTCACAGCCTCAAAACAGTCCTGATTTCTACCATTAAACTCCACCTGATCAAACCAAAGTAACCCTAGCCCCTTTTTCTTACCTTATGGCCTTTAATTTCACACCTACAAAACCTTCTGTTTATGAACTTCTATTTCACTGTATCTAACAAATCCTGCGACCTGTCCTTCAGAAATCAAGACAAATCTCTGATCTATCTGTCTCTAAACCATGGAAACTTTGTTCTTAGAGATCAACACTCCTTAATCAACTAGAAGGGAGCATCCAAGAAAGCATGCTATTTATCAAGCAGCTACAAGGAAGCATACAAGGGCTTTTCATGGATAAGTTAAATTTTCAGAATTTTTTTGAAAAGAGTCATATATAGAACAATTTTGATTCATTGAATTAAGGACAATTTCAAGCACCTTCAGAAAAAAAACTAAGTATTTTGAAATACTAACATCATAGGACATGGAAGTCATACTACTCACTATCCACTACACACAATAGTTTCACACTTGGGTTTGCAATTGAAAGCTTTGCGTAAGTCCTTCCAGAAATGGCATAAATGCATAAACATATAGAAACAACTCAGAATTAAACAACATACATAAACTACTAAAAAGCGACTTGCCTTTTGGTCGTTTACAAACCAATGCAATTAGTAATTTTTTATTTATTTTTGGATGAGCAAAGAAGAGATTTTATTGATGTATAGAAGCATGATTAATACCACCAAATAGAAGCATATGATTAAACAACATACATAAACCCTTTCCCCACCAAATTAACACAATTAAAAAAAGCAAGATAGAATTTAAATTAATCAAAATTACGGAGACCAAATCAGCATAAAGAAAAAATTACAATGACCAATGGTGTAATTTCTCTTATTTCTTTTAATTTATAGTTGTCAACTTATTATCCTAAAGGAGCATTACACAAGTAGTAGCCTATTTAATAACATTTTTTTTTATAAGAGTTACAATGTCAGTAAATGTTAGGTAAGTTGTTGAAAACATTGTTGTATTGTATCCCATTGCATTTCAAAAGTTATTTGCCCAAAACAAAGGAAGAGGAATTGGAGAGATTCCAATTCAAAGGTGAACAATACACTCTGGCAATAATAGACAGCCAAAAACCCCAACAATAGCTGACAACCAAAAACCCCAGCATAGGCCTAAAAACAGAACAAAAACAGCCAGCCCACCCCAGCTATCTGAGTTGCATGAGCCAGCAGCCAAGCCAACCCAAACCCAGAGTTGAACAATACACAGTGGGAGCTGAAACACTTCCATCTGTCATCCAAACCAACCCAGCAAGGTATTTCAATTTTCTAGATGCTTACTTCTAGTAGAGTCATGCCATTTTTTTGTAATAAACAAACCAAAAAACCCATTTACATGTTCTTTCAATCATTGGTTCATTGATGAAACCCATTTACTCATTTCACATAAATTAAAACCCATTTACTCATTTACACATTTCACATAAATCAAAACCCTACAGCATAAAATAAAAAAAAATAAAACAAAAAAAAAACCCTAGAGCCAGAATGAAATGGGGAAATAGTAAAAAGGCGGCAGAGAAACAAAGAGAGAGAGGAAGACGGACATTGAGAACAAAAAACCCCAATGTTGAGGCTAGGTGAGCGGTGGTGGCGATGTAACGATGTGCGACCGTAAACCCAATTCTTTCGCTGTAGTTTCAAGTCCATAATTTGGGCCTTGGGCCAGGTGTTTAAGAACTAATTTGCTGGTTTTTTGGGTGTAGTAGAGAGACTAGAAAACTAAAAAAATAAAACATAATTAAACTTCATTTGGGAATTGTCCATTTTAATTAGTTTTTTAGTTTTTTATGAAAATATGTTCAAAAAAGTAGAGAGGGTGATATAATAACTTGTAGTGATTTTTTGGCTAAAATCTTAAGTCCCCAAACGAGGCCTAGTCAATATTTTAGTCAGAAAAAAATGGGCAGTAATCTGAAAAAATTGACACCATTGCCGACTAACTGTTTTTATCACCAAAAATACATATTTAGTGACTAAATTTTTGGTCCCCAAAGATTAAAAGTGAAATTATTTGGTGACTAATTTTTTTTAGTTGGCAAAAATTAATATACCACAACTAAAACAATAGCCTAAATCCTAAACTAATGTCGACCAATAATTTTTTTTGTCAGCTATTGTGGCACTTTTGCTGACTAATTTTTTTTTTAGTCGGTAAAAAATATTATAGCACGACTAAAAAATATTTAGTACCCTAAAACCTAAACTAATGCCAACCAATCGTTTTTTTAGTCGCCTACTATAGAGCTTTTGGCAACTAAATTATTTTAGTCAGTAAATTTATTTGCCAAAAGTATAATTTGTTGTAGTGATATTCAAGTCGGTAATTAGCTCTTAACACCCTTTGTGGCCTAGTGATCGTGTAACACCCTTTTGTAGTGTGAGATTTCGGGTTCAACTTTTACAGAGAAGAGTATGATATATTTAGTGGTGACAATCTATTTCTCCTCCATTATTGGGGTTGTATGTATTGGGCTTTGGGCTTGGTGGACTTGTAAATTGATTGTGTTAGGCTTTATTTAACTTTCTACTTATTGTGAACTAGTTTGTTTGATAATATAAATATTTTTCGTAATTATAATTACTTTCTTATCTATTGACAAAAAATAAAAAATAAAAAAATAATAATAATCTTAGTTAGAATAAGTCGATCGTAGTTAAGGATTTAATTTGATTTTCACCAATTTATTTTTAATCAATTTAATTTTGGAGTGGCGTTAAAAGAGACGATTTCAAATGTCAAGATAAATTTGCTAATCATTTCCGATGTAACCCAAAAAAAAAAGAAGAAGAAGAAGAAGAAGATAAATTTGCTAATAAACTACCTTTAGAAGTAAAATTTGGGCCAGAAAGTAGTGTCCATTTTGGGACCATTTTGAGGCAATATTGTAGCCATATGACTGTCAATATAGAGGAGATTCTATTTGCAACAAAAAAATCAGTACGTTCAATTTCTTAATATTCTCTATTAAATTATTTAGATTTATAATTTACTTTTAATACACCTTACGCTTTTTCTTTTTTTTTTCACAAATTGCCCTTCAAGATAAAATCATAATTTGTGGTACACCCAAATAATAAACAAATCAAAAACCCCCAAATTACACTACTTTGAAAAACTTTTTCAAAAACCCTTAAATAGATTTCATTACACCTATTCCCTTTGTTCACAATTGACGCACCGAATTCTCGCATAGTTTCAACATTAGGTATCACACAAGCTTGCAGATCAACCAAAACAAGTCTCACATAGCATTTAACAGCGGATACCATTTCCTCTTTGGATTGAATCAAATTTTTGTAGGTTTAAAGTTTAGGGTTTAGGGTTTAGGGTTTAGGCTTTATTGTTTAGGCTTTATTGTAAAGATTGTTTCCCATTTGTTCACCTTTTTATTTTTTGATTCATTTTCTATTATACATACAAAACCTTAACGTAGTAAACATGTTTCTATCTTTGTTTTTTCTTTAATAAAATGCTCTGCATCTGGCAATTGTTTGTTGTGGCGAGGTGATCAAATGCCTTGTCTTCTCTTAATTTATTTAAATCTTTATTTTCTGTTACATTGCATACTATGGAAAAGTTTAAAATTTCACTCTTCCTTGATGCTAAGAAAGTCTTTCCTAGAGGAAACTCACACGAATTTATGAAGTAAGTCACTGCGAATGAGTGTTGACTTGGAGTGGTTTCGAGTGATGATGATGATGAAAAGGGGTAGATTCGAATGAAATAGAGATTGTGGTGGGTTGGTGAAGAAGCTCTAACAACAACAAATCTTATATGGTGTAAAGTTTTGCAGATTAAACAAGACATTGATTAAATTCTAGCCAAAGGAAAAAGAACTTACCTATTCTTCATATATAAACTTCTTGGCCTTAAACCCAGTTCTTCTATGAACTCTAAAACCTTCTCAATTGAATATGTATAAGTAATTTGGGTGTATGAAAAAAAATGATTTTATTTTAGAATTTAATATGCATTGTTCTTATTAGTATGTTTACATTAGGGTATGAGGTTATCTTGCTCACTGTTGTTCCGTAAAAACAATCATTTACGAACAGCCAATTATAACATGCCACGTCATTAGTTTCCAAAGCCACCAAATCATCTTCTTTCTCTTGCACTTTCTCTCCCTCACAATCAATGCCTTCACTACAATTAATACGAACCCAGCACAAGCATGTAGATTGAAAATTCCAACATAATCTCATTCGCTGGAGCACCACCATTAAAGTTGTTGAGTTGGAACACAACAACCATACTAAAGTTAATATTTATTTAGATACAAAGATATACTTAAATATACAAGGAGATTCTCAAGAATACCTCACTTTGGGAATGGTGGAAACAAAATGAAACTATGTAGCTTGTGGTTTCACAGATGGCCTGTGATATACTAACTGTTCTTATCTCTACAGTTGATTCGGAAACAACTTTTAGTGCAGGTAGACGAGTACGGAGCGATTACTGGAGCAGGCTTTTACCCTAAATGGTTAAGGCACTGATGATATCCAGAGATCATATACATGTGCTTACAAGAAAACAAAATTATAGTAAAAAGAAGCGAATTCAAAATGATTTGGATGACATATCCTTGGGCAACGCGATTAAAATGTCTATTTCCTCCAATGATTGATTAACAATTTGTTTTTTACTATTTCATTTCATTTTTTATATTTTTATTTTATTTTTTTGAGGTGGAGTATAATGCAAATGATTGGTAGACTAGTAGGTGCCAACCTAGTTGGAAGGTACGTGACCTATAGTGATGCAATTGCTCTACCATCATCAATAATCTACACCTATTTTTATTTAATAATATCAATTTTTGTAATATTTTATTTCATTTTGAAATAAAAGTTATTCATTCAATAAATGTTATATAAATAATTTAATATTGTAATATTGAAAGTTTCATTTTCATATATATAAAATTATTCATTTCGAAAGAAAAAAATTACATAATTGCATACTTTTTTAGTTATAAGTTCATAATTAAAAAAACATAAGTCATACATAATTAAATTTAAATATTACCATAAAACATAACCAACAAAACATCTCATTAATCTTAACTAAAATACTCTAGTATAATTTTTCTTTTATTTTTTATTCCTAATAAATAAACAAAAAAAAGGCCCAATTAGGCTTAAGCTAGGCCCTATTATGAGTGGGCTTGGGCTTGGGCCCAACTTTTTGGCCCGTGGCCCGGCCTACTAAAAAGAGGGAGCCCGCGAGGCCCGCTTGGGCCGGCTCGGGCCATTATTACATCCCTAGGATCCACCATCAATCCAAATAGTTTCAAAAACCTTTTCTTTTTTGTTTTTGTTTTTTGTTTTTGCTAAGTAACAGTTTTAAGAACCTGTTTAATTGCACAAGTACAAGAATTTTATCAGTTCATATATTTGGTTTCAACACAAACAATATATAATAAAACAATGCTCATTTAGTACACCAAGATATGTAATGTGTTTCTAACAAGATGAAAAATATATATAAAAGAATCAACACTAGGATATAGAAGCACTAGTCTTACATATTCTTGCATTATTGTTGAAATACAGAAGAAGAACAAGTACAACTGAAATCCTTCAATTAAGTGAGACCTTTTGATCAAGTCCTCTTAGTGGTTGGGTTGCTGTGCCCATGTCCCATGTTTGTTGTGGGTGGAAGACAGCTTGTCCTTGTGAAGCAATAAAGACCTTGATGAATCATAAACAAAATTAGTGTACTTGTATTTCTTGTGAGAGCTGTGTCAATAAAGTTCCTTGCCTCGTCACGCATTAGCTACTTCCCAATCTCTAGTGCATCGAACTGCAAATATATATCATGATCAAATTTGCGAATTTGCTGAACGATCTGATAATCATAGGAGAAACGTCATATCTAAACACTAGCCAAATTTGTTTATATGCATATAATATTAAAGCTATTTTATGCAAATATATTAACTAAAACAAATTGAGAACAAAACATTAAGGAATTATATAAACTTTAACAAAGATCTTGATCTTAGAAGTTCAAAAAGACCATTCAAAAGAATTGATACTAATACATACATTGTAACATTATATAATATACTTTGAGAGTTCAATGACTTTTATGTGTCTACTTTATTCCATGCGTGAGTGGAATCAATCATATGAAGGCTCAGAAAAGATGCTTACGAGAACTTCTTTGATGTTCTTTTCTATACATCAATTATTGGAAGATTAGAGCATGTAGAACAGAGTGGTTTGTGGCTTTGTGGTTGTATTCCTTTTCTTTTTGTTGGTTGGGTCCAACTATTATACAAGAGATACAAAGCTGTGGCTTTCTCTTCCCTCTCTCTTGTAATACTTTATTGCAGTTTGATAAATATAATACACTAATGGCTCCAATATAATATAAGAGAGACAAAGGCAGTGGCCTCACCACAAGGAAAATTCAAGCATACCAATAGAAACAAAGAACAGAGCAAAAAAGACAAAAAGAAAAACATTGAAACCCCCATTATGCAAAGATTAATCATTAACATTTTGTCATAACTCAATTTGAACACAAAACAACCTACAAAAAAGCTGAGAAGATTTTCATCTTCTTATAAGCAAATTCCTTTTTCACACAAATTTGTGCCCATAGTGTTTGTCAACAGAAAAATTGAAACTAGACATACAGGAAAATTAGTCCATAGAAAATTCTATCTACAATGAAGTAGATATATTTCCTAAACTTGAAATATAGATACAAACTCTAAACTTGAAATTAAAGTGTAAGGCAACTTAATAATAGAGAGAAAAGGTTCATAACATAAAATATTCTTTATGATTTTAACAGCAAAACCACACATATTTAAGTGAAATGGTTCTGAAGTTCAAGAAGAAGAGATCAAATTGTTCAGGTGGGAATTTATTACCTAGGGTAGAGGCCAAGGGGTTGAAAGAGAAGCAATTGATCATCTGAATCACGAAATAGACGTCGAATCGGTGAAAACAAGAGCTTCAATTCCATGCCTGATGTAAAATCTATCAGATTAAACATCTGTAGTCTTCCTTCCGATCACGTAGCAGATATATATATATATGCAGTTTGTGCTTTTATATATATTGGTGTGTGATTTCGGAATGAACAGGAGGCGTTGTGGGATGGCTTCAGATCATCTATACATCGAGAAGAGTGAATTGGAATAGTCTTCTCCGATTGAGAGTTTTAATCACAGCAGGGTTTTACAAATTATTAAGAATTTTAATTAATGTTTATAACTCTGCTAACTAACAGTGTTAGATTCAAATTCCCTGCAACGTGTGAAAAGCGTGGGACAGAGGTTGGGACACCAAAGTAGTAGTATGTAGTACGTGATTTGATTTTGGAAATATTTTAGTAATTTTTTAATTTTTTTGATTAAAATATGAAGTAAAATTTTTTATATGTTTAAAATGGCTTTTTAATTTTTTACAAAAAAATGTGTAAAAACTAGACAAAAAAAATAAATCTTTAACTTTTTTATATAAGTTATAGGTTTTTTGATTTTTTAAATAATTTTTTTTTGACTTTTAGACTAAAACTATCACTTCCCAAACGAGACCTAAATTAACAAATCCTGAACACATGTAAATGGGTGTTACTTTTTACTCTTTTTATCATATAACACACTTTCACAAATAATTTTAACAGCACCATTAGAAATGTTCTAACTATGCAAATTGTTATTTTATTTTTTTATTTTAAGAGAATTACTTTATTTCCAACGTCTTAATATCACATGTTTAATTAAACTGGGTATGACAATTTTTTTTTTAATTTAATTTTATTTTATTTTAGAGATTGGTTTCAAATTATTTATTGGGCAAAACCCCAATAAATCTCAAATCTTAATTTGTTAAACCATTTGGTCCTGTCTTTTATTTTATAGACTAATAAGTCCTATTTAAATGTTAATTACGTATATACCCATTTATTTAACACGCAATATTTTTTTGATGGAGGGCAAATGTAAGTTTTTACTAATGTTGTAATGACCAAAATACCTAAAAAGCTTACTATAGGCATTTTTATGATTTCCCTTCTTTCTAAACATCAGCAACATTAACTACATCAGCAAACATCAACTACATCATCAACGTCATCAAACATCAGCAAACGTTATCAAACATCAAACGTCACCAACATCAACTACATATCTTCAACATTATTCATCAAACATTGTGAACATCAAACATCACCAACATCAACTATATCTTCAACATTATTCATCAAACATTATTCTTCAACATTATTCTCCAACATCATTCATCAAACATTATTCTCCCCCCCCCCAAAAAAAAGGAAAAAGGAAGCAATGAAACTGATCTTACAATAACGAAATACGAAGCGACGAGAAGAAAACTAGAGGGTCCAAAAGCGCGCCATGTGAGAGTGCTGAGCAAGAAGGAAGCCCCAATGCCAGGGAGAGAGTCCGGAGAGAAGAATCTGAGAGCCCACTACGAATATGACAAGATTGCCGAGAATTACCGATTGCCAAGTAGGCGGCGAAGATTGGAACGACTCTATCGCTTTCTGAACAAGCCCTAGACCAGTGGGATTGCTGATTGCTTGAGCTCTGATTGCAGGGACTGCCATTTTCGGAGCTCGAGGGAAGGGGTTGTGGGTGAAGATTGTTAGGGTTTTGTAGGTTGTGTAGTGAAGAGAGATTTGATGGTTGTTGTTGGTGTTGAGATTGGAGGAGGAATTAGAGTGATTGGGGTGGTGGGCTGAGAATCATCACAGTTGGAAAACTGGCCATTTTGAAGTGAGATGAAACTGGAAGTGAGAGTCATCAAACATCAACAACATCAAACATCACCAACATTATTCATCAAACATCACAAACATCACCAACATCAAACATCACCAACAGATCTGTACTTCCCTCAAATCAGATCGAATAAGATCTGTCACTGGCGCCTTCTTCCTCCGTCGACGGTGTCGCCGTCGCTGGTTTGGCTCCCCACGGCTATGCCGCCGTCGCCTTGGCTTCTCCTTCTCCTCTGCTGGCGCCACTTCGTCAAGATCGTTTCTTCGTCTTCAAGTTCAAGTTCCAGATCGGCCTCTCCCGTCATCTCCATCTCTCTCTGAATCTCTCTCTTTATATATATATTTATATATGTTGTAAACAGTTTCCAATAGGGATGACGGGCCACGGCTTCATCAACATCAACTCCATTAGCAACATCATCAAAACATCAGCAACATCAACTGCATTAGCAAACATCACCAAAATGAAATCAATATGGATAAAAATGTAAATTCCATATACAATAAATCAAAAACATATATCATACCAAAAATAAAAAGGACTAAATGGTTTAAGAAAAAACACTCAGGACTAGATAGAGCAACACTTCCCAATATGGGATTTATGAGTAATTTTTGCTTATTTATTTAAGCTAGCTAGGTAACAATATTACGGGATCAAATCAAATACGTCATGTTCATTTGGTTCCATAGATGAGGGAATTGAAATTACAATTTTATGAGCCCTACATAACTCTTGTTTGGTTAATATAAATAGAATGGGACAAGCAGTCCCACGGGACTGAATCTCCCCACATGGTGGGATTAACTTTGCCATGGAGGAGTGAGATTGCTGATCAAATCCCATGAGATTGGGTATAAAAGGACAATTTTGCTCCCACATTACAAAAACAACCAAGTTAATTTTCATATAATGAGAACTTTTATATAATTTCATAGATTTAATTCCAATCAACTAATGCCACTATACTAGTATATTTATCTTTATCTCCAACCTAATACTATCACACTAATAATTTCTTCACTCAATCCCACCGTACTCATAATTCCACTCAATCTAATCCACCAAACATGGGCAGAATTTGTTGCTTCGCTGCACTCACCTCAGTTCGTTGGCTACCACCTGCACCAAGATCTTTCTAATTCAATTGTGATGTGCAACTTCGAAATGCTCAAACATGGTTGCCGTGGTTGCAGTTCTACGAAATGAGAATGGAAGATTAATTGATCGGTCCACAAAGAAGATTTCAATTTCATCTGTGGTCCAGGGGGAACTTTATGCTATAAGAATGGCTTTCTTGTTGGCAGATACTTTCAATCTTTCAAGAGTGGAGGTTGAAGGTGATAACAAAAGGACGCTATCCTTCTGTGTGTCAGAGGATGCCCCTCCACGGGAATCAGTTGTGATTGTTCAGGATATTAGAAACATGGCAAGTGTGAAAGGTCACAAGTTCATCTGGACTCCAAGGGTTGCTAATCAGGTTGCCCACTCGACTGCAATGAACTACCTTAGAGGATCTTTAGGATTAGATTGGGTGTCTATGCCATCTACCCATTTGAGGTTTCTTTCACTTGTTGATGCTCCTTCTGAACTCTTGTAAGCTCTTTTGTTATGTTTTCAGTTCCAAAAAAAAAAAAAAAAAAAAAAAACAAAACAAAAGCATAAAAGATGAATATAAATTTAATTTCGAGTATGTTAGGCATATAACCCATCTGTTTGAAAATTTATTTCTATTTTATTTTTAATAGGTTGATGACTCATTATTATTGTGGGTTTGAATTTAATGGATGCATGACCAAACATTTTATTTGAATGAACATTTAGGTTCAATAAAAAATATGACTGCAACAGTGGAATTAGTTGCCTATTTATCTATGCAATAAGTTGGAATGGAATTAGAAATCAATTGAATTTGAAAGTTGAAAATTATTTGATTATGTGATTGTAGCAATGTAATTGGTTACTTACGCAATAAGTCTGAATGGAATCAAAAACAAGTTTAGACAAGAATCAAGTCAATAATAGTTTTTATTTGGCTTTAAACTGAAATCAAGTTAATTTTAGTTCTTAAATCGAAATTATATTTTATGACTGAATTTAATGTAATAAGTTAACTATATATATGAGACAGGAATCAACTTTCTATATCACGAAAGAGAATCCCTTCCTATATCACCATCAGAGTTAGAGTAACTCATTGCGATCATACAATATGGGACATGAATCACCTTTGAAGCATAAGATATGCCTATTTAGTATTAGATGCCTTGTCAAATTGTTAACTCTTAATAATCAGAACGAGTACAATAAAAAAGGAAGAGGTGGGAACCAAGTATGCAACATTTCTCTTCACTAGATGCTTCACTTGTTCTCTTATGTTTCTTATATTTTTGTTATAAGCTACTCATTTCTATTACACAATATGGGATAGGAATCCTTGTTGAGACACGAGATATGTCTTTAGTATTAGATATTTTGTAAATTATTAACTCTTTTTTATCAAAACAAAGTACAAATCAAGTATAATGAAAAAGAAAAGTATGAAAGATTCCGCTGTACTACATGCTTCATTTGTCTTCTTCTCTCTTTTACAATCATCTTCTAAACTCAATTTTCTTTAAAACACTCAATAATTAAAATATTAAAAAAAAAAAAAACCTCTTTTCTTAATACCTGACTAAGCATGCCTTTCCTCTTTTTTGTGGTTTATCACCACCAACCCAAATTCGATATATTGGACATCGTAAAACAAATAAGTGTCCAGCTGA
>NW_021025257.1:646350-708663 GCF_004153795.1 Camellia sinensis
CCAGCACACTCTTTAGGCGAATTCGTATTATTCGGACTAAAGATGATTACTAAGGGTTTTGGTTTTAATTGCCGCCAACGATTTAGATTGGTTTTATTCCAGCGAAACTAAGTAAAGTGTTTTGGTTATTCAGACAACGTTGGGGCTGGAATCTTAATCCTGGGCTGAAAGGAAGGGTGTTTGGTTTTTCAGCCAACTTTAGATTGGTTTTTGCAGCAACCTAAAGTAAAGGTGTTTGGTTTTCCGACCAAGTCTTGCAGCCTGGATCACTTATCCTGGGTCTTAGGGAAAGGCGTGTTTGGTTTAATCCAGTCAACCTATTAGCCCATGTCCTTGAGGCTTTTTTTAATCCACAGCACTCTTTTAGCCGATGTTCTACTTCGGCTAAAGAGAACTAGGAGTTTGGTTTAATCTAGCAATCCTCTTTTTTGAGCGCGATGTTTCTTATTCGGCTAAAGAGTACCAACTGTTAGGTTTAAATCCGCAGAACCATCTTTTAGCGATGTTCTTAATTCGGCAAAGAGAACTAGGAGTTGGTTTAATCCAGCAACCACTCTTTTAGCCGATGTTCTTAACTTGCTAAGAGTACAAGTGTTGGTTTAATCCGCTAACCACGTCTTTAGCGTGTTTTCTTACTTCGCTAAAGAGTAAAGTGTTGGTTTCATACAGCCACGATTTTAGCCGATGTCCATTACTTCGGCTAAAAGTGTACTTAGGGTTGGTTTTTAATCAGCCACTAAAGTAAAGTGTTTTTGGTTATTCCGAACAAAAGTCTGGGAGCTGGATCTTTATCCTTGGGCTTAGGAAGGGTGTTGGTTTTTCCAGCCAACTTTAGATTGGTTTTTTCTCAGAGAAACATAAAAGTAGTGTTTTGGTTATTCCGACCTAAATGTTTGCAGGCCTGGAGTCCTTATCCTGGGCTTAAGAAGGGTGTTTGGTTAATCCAGCAACCTTTAGATTGGTTTTTCCAGCGAAACTAAAGTAAAGTGTTTGGTTATGTTCTGACAAAATCTGCAATCTGGATCGTCTTATCTTGGGCTTAGGAAGGGTAGTTGGTGATCCAGAACTTTTTGAGTTCGTTATCTTCAAAGACAAAGCATGAAGATAAGTGTGTTGTTATTAGACTGACCAACACATACCTGGGCATCCGTGGATCTTATCTGGCTTATTAGGAAGGGTGTTGAATTTAAACCGCAGTCATCGTAGTTTTTTTTCGCAGCAAACTAGATAAAATGTTTTGCATGTCCTTAATTCAGCTAAAACTACTTTTACAGAGAACAACTATCGTGAAAGAATCGGATTTGTTTTTAAGGAAGAAACAATTAAAACATGTTTGAGAAGAGGAAAGCTAAAATAAAATAAATTTGAGATTAGGCAGTAGTTCTCATAGGCTAGGGATTGTTTTGCCGTCTTGTTCTTCTGTGGTTGCGCTTTTGCTGCTAAGTCACACTTTGTAAGGACCTTCCATTAGGCCTAACTTGCATCTCCTTCGCACCAAGGTGTTTCCATCACTTTGCGTTTGTGCAGCACCCAATCTCCGATCTTGAATTGCCTTGGATGTACTGTTTTGTTGTATTTCCTGGATAACTCTTGTTGATATGAGGCAATGTGGACTAGTGCTCTTTCTCTTCTTTCTTCGGCGAGGTCGAGCTCCAATGCTATGGCTTCTCCATTCAAGTTGGGATCAAAATTTTCGCTTCGAATTATAGGGAGGCCAACTTCCAGCGGGATTACTGCTTCCATTCCGTTGGCTAAGGAGAATGGTGTTTCTCCTGTTGATCGTCGAGGTGTGGTGCGGTAAGCCCATAAAACATGAGGAAGTTCTTCCGCCCATTTGCCTTTTGCCTTCTTTAACCTTTTCTTCAGTCCATCCAAGACAACCTTATTTGATGCTTCTGCTTGGCCATTTGCTTGAGGATATGCTGGCGTAGAATTGTAGAACTCTATCTTGTATTCTTCACAAAAGCTTCTAAAGATTTTGCCATCAAACTGGGTGCCGTTGTCTGATATGAGGGCTTTAGGTATGCCGCATTGAGTAATGATATTTTTCCAGACAAACTTCTTCACATCTCTTTCCTTGATTGATGCCAATGCTTCTGCTTCCACCCACTTTGTGAAGTAGTCTGTTGCTGCAAGAAAGAACTTCCTGTTGCCAGGTGCTGTTGGAAGTGGTCCTACTAAGTCCAAGCCCCACATTGCGAAAGGCCATGGGCTAGTCAATGGTAGGAGTTCTCTAGTAGGTTGATGTATTTGGTGTGCGAATTTTTGGCATTTCTCGCACTTCTTCACATATTTTTCTGAGTCTGCCTGCATGTATGGCCACTAGTATCCTTGCGAAATGGCCCTGTAAGCTAGCGATCTTCTTCCTTGATGGCTTCCGCACACCCATTCGTGTATCTCGTATAAGAATGCTTCCACTTTGCTGGGGTGGACACACTTTAGATAGGGTCCTGAGAACGACTTTTTGTATAATGCCAGAGATGGGGAGAGCCAAAATCGCTGTGACTTTGCTCTAATTTTGTTGGCTTCTTTCTTTTCTTCTGGTAGGACGCCATCTTTCAAGAATAGTATGATGGGATCCATCCATGAGGGGCCTAGATCGGCGCAGCATACTTCTTCTGCTTCGGGGTCTTCGATGCTTGGTCTTGGTAAGTAGTCGATGAGCAATGGATGAGGGATGGATGTATCTGCTTTTGAGGCAAAGCCTGCTAGTTCGTCTGCTCTGTCGTTCTCTTCCCTGCCTATCTGTTCAATCCTCACTACTTCAAATTTCTTGATCTCTATTCTGACCAATTCTTGGAACTTGGCCATTCTATCATCCTTTGCTTCATAGTCGCCAGAAATTTGGTTTACCACCAGCTGTGAGTCGCTGTAGACTATTAGTTCGGTGGCCTTCATGTAGAACGTTGTTTTGAGACCTGCAAGAAATGCTTCATACTCCGCTTCGTTGTTTGATGCTGGGAAGCCAAGGTTGATTGCTTGCTCCACAACCAGGCCGTCTGGTGAGATGAGAACTATGCCAAGTCCTGCACCATGCCGGTTGGATGCTCCATCCACAAAGAGCTTCCACATCTCTCCAACGAACAACTTCCAGCAAGTGGAGGGGTCAGACGATGTCGTGGGGTCAAGAATGTTGCTGGTGGTTTCTTCAAGGTCCATGCTTGCTATCTGCCCCTCGCTATCTGATTGCACCAAGTCTTTGTTTGTTGGTGAGTCTTGGTTCGGTGTAGCTTGGTTTGCTTCTTCCTTGCTGTCTTTAGTCTGGTCTACCATGGGATCTGATTGAGTATCCTGCACCAGGGGTTGCGTTATTCCGGCGTCAACTTCTATCCCTGGTTTGGTTGTATCAGTCAGGTCGACTGGGCAGATATGATGACTTCCTGGGGTGAATTCTGCGACAAAGTCTGCTAAAGCTTGGGCCTTTATCGCGGTTCTGGGTTGGAACTTGATGTCGAATTGTCCCAACTCTACCGCCCACTTTAAGATTCGCCCAGAAAAGTTTGCCCTCTCAAACAGAGCTTTTAATGGGAAGGCTGTGAGGACAACTATGGTATGGGCGTGAAAGTAGTGCGATAGCTTCCTTGAGGCCATCATCAAGGCCAATGCCAGTTTTTCCAGTGGCAAATACCTTGTTTCGGCTCCCAGCAATGTCTTGCTGACATAATAAATGGGTAAATGTTGAATTCCTTCCGCACGGACCAACACTGCACTAATTGCGTGCTGAGAGACTGCCAAGTACAGGAAGAGTTCTTCTCCAAGTATTGGGGTGACCAGCAATGGTGGAGAAGACATGTATTCTTTTAAGCTTTCCAGAGCTTGGTCGCATTCTTCGTCCCATTCGAGCTTGGCTTTTAGTGCATGGAAGAATGGACGTAGTCTGTCCAATGACCGGCTTATGAACCGATTGAGTGCAGCTGCCATGCCGGTGAGGTGCTGCACTTCTTTTACTGAGTTTGGTCTTTCCAAATCTTGGATTGCCTTGATTTGGGAGGGGTCTGCTTCTATACCCCGGTTGCGTCCCTCCTTCAATGTATTTATCCAAGTGCCCTGTTGGCACCAACTCCTCCAGGTGCTGTCTCAATGGCGTGCAATTTTCAGTGCGGTGCCCTTTTTCTTTGTGGAAGGTGCACCGTGATCTTTCGTCATAGTCCTTCTGCACTTCCCCTAGTTTGGTTGGCCATCTGACGAAAGGCTCATCTCTTATTTCACTTAGAATTAGGTAGATCAGTTTCTTGAATACCGTGGTTATGGTTGTGCGGACCCTCAACCATCTTTTATCCTGGTCCTCTCCGTTGTCTTGTCTGCCACGTCCGTTTCTGTTCGGACGATCTACCACGTTGACCTTTGCTGAGTCTTTTTTTCTGGTGCTGTGGTCGCGCCAGATTTTGCTTTAGCACGTGCGCCATCTTCCTCCACCCTGATGTGCTGATGCACTCTTTGCATCAGGGCCTCCATGGTGAGGGACGGTGTCATGGTGATTGAGTCCCTTAGTCTATTCCCGACTGGTAGGCCTCTTTTGTATTGTGCAATGGCGAGATTGGTGGGGCAGTCCCCAATCTGGTTGAATGTCTACCAGTATCGACTATTGTAGGATCTTAGCGTCTCTTTTTCACCCATGTCGATGGAGAGTAACTGGTCAATCTCTACCGGGGTTTTGGTGTTTGTTCTGAACCTTGTGACAAACACCTTCGCCAATTGCGCCCAGGAGGCTATGCTACCTTCTGGAAGTTTTTCAAACCAAGTCAAGCCTAGATCGCCAAGGGTTGATGGGAAGAGGATGCACATTAGAGCCTCGTTTCGCCGATATACCACCATAACCTGACGGAAGTGGCTTAGGTGAATGTAGGGGTCCGTTTTCCCCTCGTACGTGGTGAATTTGGGCTGAAGGAAGCTTGTAGGTAGGGGCGCGTTTTCAATTGCCGGAACGAATGGCGAGGTCTGCAGCCTCACTAATGCTTTGTCCGTCGGTTCGTAGGCAGGGCGTGGTAATGGCATTCTAACCTCAACGCTTCCATGCGATCGAGGAGCCAATCGTTGAAGGGCAGAAACTCTGCGAGGGTCGCGCGCCCTGGTGTCCTCCTTCCATCGTGCCTTTTCTTCCAACATGATCCGCAAATCGCATGATCTAGGCAACTCTATCTATTTGGATGATGTTTGGTGCGAGTGTGAGGGTCGGTAGGTACTTCCCTTTGTGAAAGACCTCAATGATCTCGTTCTCTCAGACCTGGAGTAATGAGTTTTGGAGGTTCTAGACTGAGTATTGCCTGTCCTGAGGTTTCTACTCTCTGCTTGTGATGGTGTGGAATGCCTTCCATGGTCTTCTGAGCGGCGATGGGGCGTCTTGTTTTTGCGCCCCTCTCCTATCGCCACTCCGTTTCCCTTCATCTGGCGCTTCAAGGCCTCCATGTCCGCCGCCATCTTCCTTATTAATTCGTCTTGCTCCTTTACGCGGTCCTCCAGAACTTGAGGATCAATCCTCCGCCTTTGCCTGTCAGGACTTGGTGAATGAGAAGGGGCTGTGAGTCCGCCTTCCCCTAGTATCTCTCCTGCAGTTATGTTGTTGGGGCTCCAAGTCCGCCATGGGAGGGATAGAAGGCAGTCCTTCGCGCCTTGCACCCCCATCTGGTGTTTGCCCGTCGATGGCGGACTGTGGTAAATCTTCATTGTACGCCATTGTTCCTAAAGAGGTAAAGCTTGATCAAGAGGTTTTGTCCTGTCTGTTCTTCCCACAGACAGCGCCAACTGTACGGGAAAGAAATAAACCTTCTCGTATAATCCTGTTGATCAAGTCTGCGCTCCTCCGTACGACGTCACTTTACTCCCTGAAAACACAAGCGTGAGCTAGCCGGCGGGTGTGTGCCGGAAACCCCTCCGATGCCTAAGTCAGAAAAATAGACAAGTAGACAAGAAGCTCTGTGAATTCGAGAATCAAAGTTGTGTTACCTCTCCAAAGGTGATGTTTGTGAGCTTTTATAGGTTTTGCGTGGCACAATCCTAGTAGGACTTCTACTCCTCCATGCAGAGTCCTCCTAGGATTCACACTCCTGAAAGATAATGCTTATCCTTCAACACCCCCCTCACTGCTCAAACCAAGTGAGATGGTTTTTACCATGGCCGAACTCAATATGACCGAAGTAATCATGGTCACGCCGAGCCACAACGTAGACCGAACTATCATCAGTTCGATTCTACCTTCAGTGTTCGTACTCCAGTTCCTCCATTGTCAACAGTGTTAAGTCTAAACCGATCCAACTTCTAGCAAGGCTTTTAGACTGAACTAACCATACTGTGCTTTAACCGATATAAGTTCAACGCATCCTTAAACCGGTCTAACTACAAAGTGTCCTTCAACCAGACTAACATCAAGAGTAACTCGGACCGGTATACCTTCTGGGCTTGAGATCGGGCTAACTTTAAGCCTCTTCAAGACCGGAGTAACTTTATGGCCTCTTTACTCACCCCTTCGTATTGAGGCCCATAAAGGCCCAGCTCAGCCCAATTTTGCATATAAATTACCCTCTCAAGTGTGTTTTTGTATAACTCATCTATCAAGTTTATAAATAATGCCACATAGTATTATGGAATACTAATAATTTGGAGAATTCTACCATACACATCCATTTATCATTTGCATCATTAGTTATGTCATTTTTTTTTCTTTAGTTATGATGAATTATCTTCGTTAATTATGATATTATTTTAGTTAAGACTTATAAGATCTTTGGTTGTGCCTCATGTGGTGTTTGGTTATGATTTATTTATTTTTTAAGTTATGACTCAAAAAGTATGAAATTATATCATTTTTTATGTTCTCGTATTAAATCGGTAAATAACTAACTAGGATAAGACTACCATGAAATTATATCATTTTTTTCTTCAATTCGAGGAGTTAAGGCCCCAAAATCACTTTGGGCAAACTAGTTCCTTAAGAAACTTGAATTCGAGGAGTTAAGGCCCCAAAATCACCAAACGGCATTGCTTTAGCACGAAACGTGGCACACACAACCGCCTAGGCAAGAGAGACTTGTGGGAGAAGACGGGGCTCAAATCAGGTTCCCGGTTTGGGAGTTAGAGTCGGATTTCACTTTGGGCAAACTAGTTCCTTAAGAAACTTGAATTCGAGGAGTTAATGTCCCAAAATCATCAAACGGCGTCAGTTTAGCACAAAACTTGGCACACATGACCGCCTAGGCATGAGAGACTTGTGGGAGAAGACGGGGCTCGAATCGGGTTCCCGGTTTGGGAGTTGGAGTCAGATTTCACTTTAGGCAAATTAGTTCCTTAAGAAACTTGAATTCGAGGTGTTAACGCCCTAAAATCACCAAACGGCGTCGGTTTAGCACGAAACTTGGCACACCACATCATCCGGCCAAACAACTATTTTCTTATTCATATTATATTAGAGCATCTCTATCAAAATAGTTATTTTTATTTTTTTAATTAAAACAGTGATTAAATCACTAAAATTTATTTAGAGAAAATTTTAGAACCTATTTGTCTATGCACACCCCCACCACTCACTATCACCACTAGCTTCCGCCATCACTCCCTAGCTCCACTTCCTAACCACTCCCTAGCTCCACTTGCTCACGACGCCGCCGCCACGACCCCCTCCCCAATCACCATCACAACTGCCCCTCATCACAGTCCGCATCCTCCATCTTATCTCAAGTTAACCATAAAAAGTTGAACTGGGTCATAAAATTTTTTGTTTTTTACCTTTATTTGTTTGGGAGTTCAGGAGTAATTTTTTTTAGACTGGTTGTAACATATTCCACTTGTTTATAGACGTTCATAAATTCACAATCTAAAAATTTATATATATCAATGTAAAAAATAATAATAATAATTATCAGAGTAAAATCACAATGAAAACAAACACTATTGTAAGAATGTTCTTTCTTTTTATTATGATAGGAAAATAAGAAGTAACTCATAAAAATAATTGTACACTTAGTGTCCCTATGGTTTGAGATTTGAAAAAATGCACAATGTTTTATGAATTTGATATAATTACATTATATTTCTTTAATATTTTAACTCATATAATGTTGACTCTCTGTAATTAAAATATTAACACCATTATATTGTTATTAATTATTTTTATTTTGTTTTTTTCAGATATTTCCTGAGTAGCAGTTTGCTTCTTGTGGAATGCGGGCGTATAAAGATTATGACCAACTTTTGTTTTTGTAACCCACGAAAGAATCAAGACGAAAACTTTTGGTTTTGATTTTGATTTATGTTATTTAAATTTGTGAACAACATTATGTATGTAGTATGCGACATTATGTAGTGGCATAATTTTTATTGTTATGAATTTTTATTTATGTATTGTTATGAATGGAACAACATTATGAATTTTCATTATTTGTCAACTTTTGTTTATGTATGTATTTATATTATTATGTAATTTTTGGATTTTTTTATAGTTATTTTTCATTTAATACAGGTTATTTTAATTTTTTTTAATAATTTCCCAACAGGTTTTTTTTTTTTTTTTTTGAGACGGCATACCACCCATCGCAAAAAAAAATTGTACAAGGCTTTTGCGACGACACCCATACTGTCGCAAAAGCTATGGAATGTAATTGAAAAATAAACCTTTAGCGACGGCTCAGATTGCCGTCGCCAATAGTTATCAGCTACGACTCTTTTAGCGACGGTATTCTTGTCGTCTCAAAAAACCCATTTTAGCGACGGAAATACTGTACCGTCGCAAAAACTTAGATTTTCTTCTATTATTGGCGACAGAAAATTGCCGTCGCAAAAAAAGGCACTCTCTCGTCGCAAAAAACAATGGCGACGGCACTTACCGTCGCTAAAGCCCTTTTGCAACCCCCTTTGTCGCGACCCCCACTTGCCGTCGCAAAAAACCAAATTACCGTCGCAAAAAGTATTAGCGACGGCGTATGGGGCATTTGCGACGGCGTTTTGCCGTCGCAAAAAACACTTTTTTTTGTAGTGCTCGTTATTATTGTGGGTTTGATTTTAACGGATGCATGACCAAACATTTTATTTGAATGAACATTCAATAAAAAAATATGACGGCAACAATGGAATTAGTTGCCTATTTATCTATGCAATAAGTTGGAATGGAATTAGAAATCAATTGAATTTGAAAGTTGAAAATAATTTTATTATGTGATCGTAGCAATGTAATTGGTTACTTACACAATAAGTCTGAATGGAATCAAAAACAAGTTTAGAAAAGAATCAAGTCAATAATATTTTTTATTTTGTCTTTAAATTGTAATCAAGTTAATTGTAGTTCTTAGATCGAAATTATATTTTATGACTGAATTTAATGTAATAAGTTACCTACATATATGAGACAGGAATCACCTTTCTATATCACGAAAGAGAATCCTTTCCTATATAACAATCAGAGTTAGAATAACTCATTGCGATCATACAATATGGGACATGAATCACCTTTGAAGCATAAGATATGCCTATTTAGTATTAGATGCCTTGTCAAATTGTTAACTCTTAATAATCAGAATGAGTACAATAAAAAAGGAAAAGGTGGGAACCAAGTATGTAACATTTCTCTTCACTAGATGCTTCACTAGTTCTCTTATGTCTATTACATTTTTGCTATAAGCTACTCATTTCTATTACACAATATGGGATAGGAATCCTTGTTGAGACATGAGATATATGTCTTTAGTATTAGATATTTTGTAAATTATTAACTCTTTTTTATCAAAACAAAGTACAAATCAAGTACAATGAAAAAGAAAAGTATGCAAGATTTCACTGTACTACATGCTCCATTTGTCTTCTTCTCTCTTTTACAATCATCTTCTAAACTCAATCTTCTTTCAAATACTCAATAATTAAAATAAAATAAAAATCCCTCTTTAAATGGCTACATGCTTTTTTTTCTTTTTTTCTTTTTTTCTTTTTTTTTTCTTTTTTTTTTTGTATCATGCACAACCACAAATTCAAATATATTGACATGTAAACAAATATGTCCAGTGATAATATTGCACAATACAAATTGAAAAAACTAAATATAGTGGAGTTCAAGTTTGAAAATTAGTGTGAAGCTTTTGAGCTTTGTGTGCCCTTTTTATGCAACTTTACCTTAGGGGTAATTTATTATTAGTATTTTTTTTTCAAAACTGATATTTTTAGATTCTTCTTGTTCCTTTCTCTTCAACAAATTTTTTGTTCTTAAATTACGGTTCACAGCCTCAAAACAGTCCTGATTTCCATAAAACTCTACTTGATCAAGCCAAATTAACCTTATCCCCTTTTCTTACCTTATAGCCTTTAATTTCACACCTACAAAACCTTCTGTTTATGAACTTCTATTTCACTGTATCTAACAAATCTTGCAACCTATCCTTCAGAAATCAAGACAAATCTCTGATCTATTTGTCTCTAAACCATGGAACCTTTGTTCTTAGAGATCAACACTCCTTAATCAACTAGAAGGTAACATCCAAGAAGGCATGCTATTTATCAAGCAGCTACAAGGAAGCATACAAGGGCTCTTCATGGATAAGTTAAATTTTCAGAATTTTTGATTGAAAAGAGTCATATATAGAACAATTTTGATTCATTGCGTCAAGGACAATTTCAAGCACCTTCAGAAAAAACTAAATATTTTGAAATACTAACATCATAGGACATGGAAGTCATACTACGCACTACGCACTATCCACTACACACAATAGGTTCACACTTGGGTTTGCAATTGAAAGCTTTGCATAAGTCCTTCCAGAAATGGCATAAATATGTACATAAACGTATAGAAACAACTCAGAATTAAACAACATACATCAACAACTAAAAAGCGGCTCGCCTTTTAGTCTTTTACAAACCAATGCAATTAGTAATTTTTTATTTATTTTTGGATGAGCGAAGAAGAGATTTTATTGATGTATAGAAGCATGATAAACACCACCAAATAGAAACACGATTAAACAACATACATAAACCCCTTCCCCACCACATTAACACAATTAAAAAAATCAAGATAGAATTTAAATTAATCAAAATTACAGAGACCAAATCAACATAAAGAAAAAATTACAATGACCAATGGCGTAATTTTCTCTTATTTCTTTTAATTTATAATTGTCAACTTATTATCCTAGAGGAGCATTACACAAGTAGTAGCCTATGTGGTAACATATTTTTTTTTATAAGACTTACAACGTTAGTAAATGTTATGTAAGTTGTTGAAAACATTGTTCTATTGTATCCCATTGCATTTCAAAAGTTATTTGCCCAAAACAAAGGAAGAGGAATTGGAGAGATTCCAATTCAAAGGTGAACAATACACTCTGGCAATAATAGACAGCCAAAAACCCCAACAATAGCTGACAACCAAAAACCTCAACAATAGCTGACAACCAAAAACCCCAACATAGACCTAAAAACAGGACAAAAACAGCCAGCCCAACAACAGCCTATGTTTTTATCACAAAAAATACATATTTAGTGACCAAATTTTTGGTCCCCAAAGATTAAAAGTGAAATTATTTGGTGACTAATTTTTTTTAGTTGGCACAAATTAATATACCACAACTAAAACAATAGCCTAAATCCTAAACTAATGTCGACCAATAATTTTTTTTGTCAGCTATTGTGGCACTTTTGCTGACTAATTTTTTTTTTAGTCGGTAAAAAATATTATAGCACGACTAAAAAATATTTAGTACCCTAAAACCTAAACTAATGCCAACCAATCGTTTTTTTAGTCGCCTACTATAGAGCTTTTGGCTAGTTAAGGATTTAATTTGATTTTCACCAATTTATTTTTAATCAATTTAATTTTGGAGTGGCGTTAAAAGAGACGATTTCAAATGTCAAGATAAATTTGCTAATCATTTCCGATGTAACCCAAAAAAAAAAGAAGAAGAAGAAGAAGAAGATAAATTTGCTAATAAACTACCTTTAGAAGTAAAATTTGGGCCAGAAAGTAGTGTCCATTTTGGGACCATTTTGAGGCAATATTGTAGCCATATGACTGTCAATATAGAGGAGATTCTATTTGCAACAAAAAAATCAGTACGTTCAATTTCTTAATATTCTCTATTAAATTATTTAGATTTATAATTTACTTTTAATACACCTTACGCTTTTTCTTTTTTTTTTCACAAATTGCCCTTCAAGATAAAATCATAATTTGTGGTACACCCAAATAATAAACAAATCAAAAACCCCCAAATTACACTACTTTGAAAAACTTTTTCAAAAACCCTTAAATAGAATTCATTACACTTATTCCCTTTGTTCACAATTGGCACACCGAATTCTCGCATAGTTTCAACATTAGGTATCACACAAGCTTCAAGATCAACCAAAACAAGTCTCACATAGCATTTAACAGCTGATACCATTCCTCTTTGGATTGAATCAAATTTTTGTAGGTTTAAAGTTTAGGGTTTAGGGTTTAGGGTTTAGGCTTTATTGTTTAGGCTTTATTGTAAAGATTGTTTCCCATTTGTTCACCTTTTTATTTTTTGATTCATTTTCTATAATACATACGAAACCTTAACGTAGTAAACATGTTTCTATCTTTGTTTTTTCTTTAATAAAATGCTCTGCATCTGGCAATTGTTTGTTGTGGTGAGGTGATCAAATGCCTTGTCTTCTCTTAATTTATTTAAATCTTTATTTTCTGTTACATTGCATACTATGGAAAAGTTTAAAATTTCACTCTTCCTTGATGCTAAGAAAGTATTTCCTAGAGGAAACTCACAAATTTATGAAGTAAGTCACTGCGAATGAGTGTTGACTTGGAGTGGTTTCGAGTGATGATGATGATGAAAAGGGGTAGATTCGAATGAAATAGAGATTGTGGTGGGTTGGTGAAGAAGCTCTAACAACAACAGATCTTATATGGTGTAAAGTTTTGCAGATTAAACAAGACATTGATTAAATTCTAGCCAAAGGAAAAAGAACTTACCTATTCTTCATATATAAACTTCTTGGCCTTAAACCCAGTTCTTCTATGAACTCTAAAACCTTCTCAATTGAATATGTATAAGTAATTTGGGTGTATGAAAAAAAATGATTTTATTTTAGAATTTAATATGCATTGTTCTTATTAGTATGTTTACATTAGGGTATGAGGTTATCTTGCTCACTGTTGTTCCGTAAAAACAATCATTTACGAACAGCCAATTATAACATGCCACGTCATTAGTTTCCAAAGCCACCAAATCATCTTCTTTCTCTTTCTCTTGCACTTTCTCTCCCTCACAATCAATGACTTCACTACAATTAATACGAACCCAGCATTAGCATGTAGATTGAAAATTCCAACATAATCCCATTTGCTGGAGCACCACCATTAAAGTTGTTGAGTTGGAACACAACAACCATATTAAAGTTAATATTTATTTAGATACAAAGATATATTTAAATATACAAGGAGATTCTCAAGGATACCTCACTTTGGAATCACTCACACGTGAGCACTTGACTACATTTCTTCTTGTTGTTCTTGTGTCTTGTACCTTCCAAATGATGTCACTTCCCTTTATATAGTTGTGGTAGCCCAAAAAACACCAAAAAATCCCAACTTATTGGGGGTGAATCCAAACAAGTCCTAACAATGGGCCCAGTCCAAGTAAGGAAGCCCATCAAGCCACCTCTATAAAAGGAAGGCATCCCATAGAAAAGAGGTATGCCTCATCTCTACAACACACACACAAACACTTTTGAAGTTCTTCATCTATTCTCTTTGCTTGAAGATTCTGACTTTATCATTAGAGTGTCTCCGGCCGACAACCCTAGTTGGGTGGCGTCAACCATGTTTATTTTTGTAGGTCCATGAGGCCAAGTTCATATCTTCGTTGGATCTCTTCAACAATCCATGTGAGAGAATTTTTAAGGTCTCACAATTGGCACCATCTATGAAAAAGAGCTAAAGAATTCAATGAAGAGAAGAACAAACACCACACTCAAGGTGCTCGGACTAGTGTTACATGTTACCATAAGTAAATATGGTCTATGCACCAAGGTTAGTGATCTCGCTTTATACAAGATCAAATTTTAACAATCTCTCTCTAGAAAAAGTAGACTTACTACTAGGTCTTTGTCTTTTTTCTTTTTGATTATGTTGTTTTTGCTAAAGTTCAATTTTGATATATATATATATATATATGTATTCATACACATAAATTTTGTCAAACCTTTGTTGAATATGTATCTTGCTTACTAAAAGTTGGAGAAACAAAACCAAGTTTGCAAATCTACAACAAAGACTTGACACTCTCTGTCTAGAAGAGGTTCTGGCAAGACGAAAAACCAAAACGAGTTACCAAAGAAATGTTTCAACAAGCCAAAGAAGTTGCCAAAATCACTGACCAATAAAGTTTGGGCAAGGCAAAACCAAGGGGTTGCCAAAGAAAGTGTTTCGGCAAGCCAAAGAGGTTGCCGACTTGCCAACCAAGCTGCTTTGGTAAACCAAAGAGCTAAGTAGAGTTGCCGACCAAGTGCTTCGAGAAACGAAAGCACCAAGAGAAGTTGTCGATCAAGTGCCTTGGCAAACCAAAGACAAAGAAGAATTGTCAACCACTTGCCTATCTCAGCTGAAATATTTGTTTTGGAGTATCTAAAGAACTAACATTGCAGCAAATTAACATTGATTGGGCAAGTCATCACCTTCGAGCCAGAGCAAAATCTACTGAGCAAAACAATCAAATGGGCTATTAAGCCATTTAGCAATGGCACTGCCGATCAAGAACAAAGACCAATGGAAGGGACGGACACCATTATGCTCTCACCGAACAAGCACACATACTCTTTGTTGAGTATAAATGATGCCGCTGAATCAACGTAGTTATGCTAAGGATATTAGAACACATTCAACTCAACATTCTTCCCACCGAGATGACGCCATGAAGAATACATCGCTTAACGACATGAACTAGCATCACTGAGCACATGTAAAGCACTCAAGTCCCTTAAACTTTGCTAGGAAAACTAAGAGAATTTGACTTAAACTTCATGATATAAGATTTTATTTTCTATATATGTTCATTGCATTTGCATGCATGGTACACTTAAATCAATGTATTTGCCACCTAATATCTTAGACAACTTACCAGACATAGGCTCTGTCATGGTGGGAATACAAACCTCGAATCTGGATCACCAACGTACTGCTTGATCATTCTTTCACTCATAGGGGTTGGGAATGGTAGTGTAGACACCCCATTTTTAATCACCCTTAAGACTTGGGCCTTTCAATCCAAACACTCGATGATGAAATGTTACACTGTGCAATTGTTATAATCTTCAGCAAACTGACTCGGTTTCAAGCTTTAAAACGTAAACCTTACACCCCCTTTGGACCAAAACCTTATTTTTTCTAGCCTAACCACTCAGAGAACTGCTGGCTGGTAGGCCATTTGTATTGGGCCGGCTGGCCATGTTTAGTGCAGGCAAATATTTTGCAACACCCACTTGCTTCCATGCACATGCTTTGGGCCAACTGTCTTTGATACAGATATTTCCGACACAAGAAGTTATTTTTCTATAAATACCAGACCCCTCCTCAATGTTTGGGGTTAGAAAAATCCTCAAAGAGCCGATACCTTGCCCAACCATCTTCTCTACCCTCTTGCAATATACACACACAATACATCCTAGAGAGTGTTAAGAGTGTGGTTTGTGAACTAAGAAGAACACCCTCTCTTTCAAGGGGTAATATTTGAACTCCTCAGCCATCTTTTCTCTTTCTTTTTCTTATATTTACTTGCTATTTTTGGAGTCTTTTTTGAGGGCCTGAAATATGTGATTTAAAGTCATAAAAAGGTGGAGGAGATTGCCACCCTTCTTTAGGCCTTGTTTTATAGCTTGTTGCTTTGCCTTTTCTACTTTGTTTCTTTTGATTTTGGCCACTGTTTTCTTGAGTTTAGGGGTTGTTTAATGTGTCTATTTAATTTATGCTTTGAATATCATACTTGTGTTGTTGAGTTCAACTTTTACGGAGAGGAGTATGATATACTTTGTGGTGACAATCTATTTCTCCTCCATTATAGGGGTTGTACGTATTGGGCTTTGGGCTTGGTGGACTTGTAGATTGGTTGTGTTAGGCTTTATTTAACTTTCTAATTATTGTGAACTAGTTTATTTGATAATATAAATATTTTTCATAATTATAATCACTTTCTTATCTATTGACAAAAAAGTAAAAAAAAATCTTAGTTAGAATTAAGTCGATCATAGTTAAGGATTTAATTTGATTTTCACCAATTTATTTTTAATCAATTTAATTTTGGAGTGGCGTTAAAAGAGACGATTTCAAATGTCAAGATAAATTTGCTAATCATTTCCGATGTAACCCAAAAAAAAAAGAAGAAGAAGAAGAAGAAGATAAATTTGCTAATAAACTACCTTTAGAAGTAAAATTTGGGCCACAAAGTAGTGTCCATTCTGGGACCATTTTGAGGCAATATTGTAGCCATATGGCTGTCAATATAGAGGGGATTCTATTTGCATCAAAAAAATCAGTACGTTAAATTTCTTAATATTCCCTATTAAATTATTTAGAATTATAATTTACTTTTAATACATCTTATGTTTTTTTTTTTTTTTTTCTCACAAATTGCCCTTCAAGATAAAATCATAATTTGTGGTACACCCAAATAATAAATAAATCAAAAACCCCCAAATTACACTACTTTGAAAAACTTTTTCAAAAACCCTTAAATAGATTTCATTACACCTATTCCCTTTGTTCACAATTGGCACACCGAATTCTCGCATAGTTTCAACATTAGGTATCACACAAGCTTGAAGATCAACCAAAACAAGTCTCACGTAGCATTTAACAGCGGATACCATTTCCTCTTTGGATTGAATCAAATTTTTGTAGGTTTAAAGTTTAGGGTATAAGCTTTATTGTTTAGGGTTTATTGTAAAGATTGTTTCCCATCTGTTCACCTTTTTATTTTTTGATTCATTTTCTATAATACATACGAAACCTTAACGAAGTAAACATGTTTCTATCTTTGTTTTTTCTTTAACAAAACGCTCAGCATCTGGCAATTGTTTGTTGTGATGAGGTGATCAAATGCCTTGTCTTCTCTTAATTTATTTAAATCTTTATTTTCTGTTACATTGCATACTATGGAAAATTTTAAAATTTCACTCTTCCTTGATGCTAAGAAAGTCTTTCCTAGAGGAAACTCACACAAATTTATGAAGTAAGTCACTGTGAATTAGTGTTGACTTGGAGTAGCTTCGAGTGATGATGATGATGATGATGATGATGATGAAAAGGGGTAGATTTGAATGAAATAGAGATTGTGGTGGGTTGGTGAAGAAGCTCTAACAACAACAGATCTTATATGGTGTAAAGTTTTGTAGATTATACAAGACATTGATTAAATTCTGGCTAGAGGAAAGGAACTTACCTGTTCTTCATATATAAACTTCTTGGCCTTAAAACCCAGTTCTTCCATGAACTCTAAAACCTTCTCAATTGAATATGTATAAGTAATTTGGGTGTATGAAAAAAAAAATTATTTTATTTTAGAATTTAATATGTATTGTTCTTATTAGTATATTTACATTAGGGTATAAGATTATCTTGCTCACGGTTGTTCCGTAAAAACAATCATTTACAGACAACCAATTATAACATGCCACATCATTAGTTCCCAAAGCCACCAAATTATCTTCTTTCTCTTGCACTTCCTCTCCCTCATAATCAATGCCTTCACTACAATTAATACGAACCCAGCACAAGCATGTAGATTGAAAATTCCAACATAATCCCATTCGCTGGAGCACCACCATTAAAGTTGTTGAGTTGGAACACAACAACCATACTAAAGTTAATATTTATTTAGATACAAAGATATACTTAAATATACAAGGAGATTCTCAAGAATACCTCACTTTGGAATCACTCACACTTGAGCACTTGACTACATTTCTTGTTGTTGTTCTTGTGTCTTGTACCTTCCAAATGATGTCACTTCCCTTTATATAGTTATGGTAGCCCAAAAAACACCAAAACATCCCAACTTATTCGGGTGAATCCAAACAAGTCATCAAGCCACTTCTATAACAGGAAGGCATCCCATAAAAAAGAGGTATGCCTTATCTCTACAACACACACACAAACGCTTTTGAAGTTCTTCATCTATTCTCTTTGCTTGAAGATTCTAACTTTATCATTGGAGTGTCCCCGGCCGACAACCCCAATTGGGTGGCGTCAACCATGTTTATTTTTGTACGTCCATGAGGCCAAGTTCATATCTTCGTTGGATCTCTTCAATAATCCATGTGAGAGAATTTTTAACGTCTCGAAATTGGCACCATCTGTGAAAAAGAGCTAAAGAATTCAATGAAGAGAAGAACAAACACCACACTCAAGGTGCTCGGACCAGTGTTACATGTTACCATAAGTAAATATGGTCTACGCACCAAGGTTAGTGATCTCGCTTTATACAAGATCAAATTTTAACAATCTCTCTCTAGAAAAAGTAGACCTACTACTAGGTCTTTGTCTTTTTTCTTTTTGATTATGTTGTTTTTGCTGAAGTTCAATTTTGATATATATATATATATATGTATTCATACACATAAATTTTGTCAAACCTTTGTTGAATATGTATCTTGCTTACTAAAAGTTGGAGAAACAAAACCAAGTTTGCAAATCTACAACAAAGACTTGACACTCTCTGTCTAGAAGAGGTTCTGGCAAGACGAAAAACCAAAACGAGTTACCAAAGAAATGTTTCAACAAGCCAAAGAAGTTGCCAAAATCACTGACCAATAAAGTTTGGGCAAGGCAAAACCAAGGGGTTGCCAAAGAAAGTGTTTCGGCAAGCCAAAGAGGTTGCCGACTTGCCAACCAAGCTGCTTTGGTAAACCAAAGAGCTAAGTAGAGTTGCCGACCAAGTGCTTCAGGAAACGAAAGCACAAAGAGAAGTTGTCGATCAAGTGCCTTGGCAAACCAAAGACAAAGAAGAATTGTCAACCACTTGCCTATCTCAGCTGAAATATTTGTTTTGGAGTATCTAAAGAACTAACATTGCAGCAAATTAACATTGATTGGGCAAGTCATCACCTTCGAGCCAGAGCAAAATCTACTGAGCAAAACAATCAAATGGGCTATTAAGCCATTTAGCAATGGCACTGCCGATCAAGAACAAAGACCAATGGAAGGGACGGACACCATTATGCTCTCACCGAACAAGCACACATACTCTTTGTTGAGTATAAATGATGCCGCTGAATCAACGTAGTTATGCTAAGGATATTAGAACACATTCAACTCAACATTCTTCCCGCCGAGATGACGCCATCAAGAATACATCGCTTAACGACATGAACTAGAATCACTGAGCACATGTAAAGCACTCAAGTCCCTTAAACTTTACTAGGAAAACTAAGAGAATTTGACTTAAACTTCATGATATAAGATTTTATTTTCTGTATATGTTCATTGCATTTGCATGCATGGTACACTTAAATCAATGTATTTGCCACCTAATATCTTAGACAACTTACCAGACATAGGCTCTGTCATGGTGGGAATACAAACCTCGAATCTGGATCACCAACGTACCGCTTGATCATTTTTTCACTTATAGGGGTTGGGAATGGTAGTGTAGACACCCCATTTTTAATCACCCTTAAGACTTGGGCTTTTCAATCCAAACATTCGATGATGAAATGTTACACTGTGCAATTGTTCCAATCTTCAATAAAATGATTCAGTTTTGAGCTTCAAACCCAAACCCTGCACCCTATTTGGACCAAACCCTATTTTTCTAGCATGTCCATTAAAAAAGCAGCAAAAGCAAAAATTACTGGCAGGCCACATTATGTTGGTCGGCCGGCCATGTTTGTCGCGAACAGATGTGTTGCAACTGTAACAGCTCTCATGCACGAGCTCCAAGCCAACTATTATTTTTTAGATATTTCCGACATGAAATGTCGAAATTCTATAAATACAACACCTGTCCTCAGTGTTTGGGGTTGAGAAACTTAGTGAGCAAGCCTCTTTCAAAGATATCCAAACCTTTCCTACCCTCTTGATATAGATACACTAGATATACACCACTGAAGCTTGACTTTGAAGCTTTTTGCCGAGATTTTGAACACTATTTTAGATACTTGAGAATGTTTAGCTTGTAGTTTGTGAACCAAGAAACTCTTCCTCTTCTCTAGAGATTGATTCTTCAACTCTTTCCATTTCTTTTTCTTTTAAGCTTCTTGTTCTTCATTTCATTACTGACTTTCAAAGTGTTTTTAGGCTTAAACATGTGATTTATACCTTGTTGAAGGTGGAAGGGTTAGCCACCCTTCCATAGACTTGTTCTCTAATGTTGTTTTCTTGTTGTTCTTCTTATTTTTATTTCTTTTCTTTCATTTTCAGCACTATTTTAGGTAGATTTTGATTAAATATGAAATGCATGTATGTGTTTAAAGCTTATATAGATAGTTTGATTCTTGTCTCATATCTCTCTTCTGGGAAGATATTGCAAAGCTCTCTTCTAGTTCCTTCTTTGTAGCATGAAAATGGATGTTTAATCCATGTTACATGAGTAGGAAGATGAGCTTGCAATCATCTCTCTATCACTTCATTTCTTGCTTTTACTTAGTTTAGTTTTGCTTTTGCTTCGAAGCTACATGAGAGCTCTTTCATCAAGACCATTAGAGACACTCTTTTAGTTCCTTTGAAGCATAGAAATGGAGGTTTCAATCCATTTTCCATGAGTAGAAAGAGGAGTCTCTTTAGTTTTCTTAATGATGGAACCTCTTGTGTATGAGCTTTGCCTCCAAGAATGGCTCCTTTTAAACCTATTCTCTCTAAGCTTGAGTATTCATTTGCTCTTGCTTTTCATAAGATTCAGTGGGTTTTGGCCATATCTTTGATTGTATATTTCATAATTAGTTTTAGTTAGCTTTGAATCCATTAATTTCTATCAAGTTGCTTCATTGATCATCATTTAAATACCCTTGGGATGTTTGATGATTTGTGAAGCAAACCTAGTCTCTCCTTGAGAATTTTTCATAACAGGAGACAAAAGAAATGATGAACATCCTTTGGAAACCCCTTGTTTTGCTCTGTTTCAATTATGTCGCAGCAGGTGTTTCTCTAACAATAGTGGTCGATCAGCCATCACTTTGTACAGTCGACCACTTCTCAAGGCCGGCTGGCCATCGCTTTTTGTACAACTGTGGTAGTTTTCCAGATAAACAGAGCAGATCCTGAGGCCCAAAACAAATCCATTTTTAGACTGTGAACAGAGCAGCTTCTAACAGTGAGCAGTGGGGGTTTCCGGAGGATGTTCTTGCCCGCACGCACGCAACTCCCCACCTTTTGTTTAATCTCTTTAGATTAGTAGCATAGATATCTATATCTGTAATTAATTAGTTATTTTCATTCGAATTTGTAATAATTAATTAATTAGTTTATTCATTAGTGTTTGTAATAATTAGTTACATAGGCCATTCAGACCCTCTTGTGCCAGGGCAAACTTGTAATATTTATGTCTTCCAACCCCCATTTCTTTCTCCTTTTTATTTAACCGCTTACCATTAATTGTATAGAATCATGTTTTCTCTATCATTTTCATGATTTGCATCCATCTTTGCATACATTAGGGTTCGGCTAATCATCCTTGATATCATCAATTATTTCTTACTTGAATACGTGCGCTACCGCATGCCTTGAATTGATTCATATGTCATGTTAAGAAGCCAAATCCGATAGTTACATTTTTGTATGTGTTGCATTAGTCATGTACATAGTTAAGGTCATGTATTATTTTAAACTAACTTCTTCTTGGCTTGCCTCAGAGTACTAGGTAAGCGTTTTTGGCTTTAGCATATTCATGTGCGTAAATTGTTGCCATACTTGGCATCTTACCATGAGGCTACATACTTAATCAAAATAAACTGCTTGAATGCCTGTGGATAAAGCTAATTTTACTTGCATTGGAGATGATTTTGATCAAATGTATGTACGAACTAATTTCTTTCCTTTTGAGTTGTGTGCACTCAAAGCTCTTTTAAAAATCACATAAAATCAAGTCATTTCCAAAGCAAGAGAAATAGTCTATACTTGTGTGCCTCACATAGTAAGTTAGCATATTAATAATCAGAACAAGAGCATGTAATGTTGATAAAATTCACATCATGATTAGTAGAGGCCGATCTTTGATCGGGTGAGGGGGTGCTCAATTCATGACCATCCCTTCTCATACCTAAGTTCCCGAACCGGGACAACTTTGGATACGACGGACAAGTGGCCTTTGGCACGAGTCACGCGTTTCCTAAATTTCCTAAAAATATGTAGGTGGTGACTCTGAAATCTGGCAATGCAGTCCATTTTTGGCATCTCTGATGATTAATGGATTTTCTAAGATTTGTCAGATTTGGACTCTCATTTGTTTTTCTATTTCACTTTGCACTTGTAAAACCAGATTCAGAACACTAGAAGTCTGAACTGTAGGGCTATCATACTCGAGGAGACTAAACCCCTCTGAGGAGCGCGAAAAACCAACTACAGTTTCTGGAAACTCTGTTGAGGATTTTAGAGAACTTGACTTGGATTTCATGATGTGAATTTTATTTAAATATATATGTTCTTTGCATTGCATTTGCATGGTGCTCATTAGTCACTGTGTTTACCATCTGATATCCTGGACAACTTGTTGGAAGTTTGCCAAAAGACTGGTCAGACGTAGGCAATGTCATGTTGGAAACATAACCCTCGGATCTAGGTTACCACCGTATTGCTTGATCTTCCTTTCAGTTTTCGGTGTTAAGTGTGAGAGGTATATTAGGTAACCTTGTTGAGGTACCCTTTTGACCAACTGGCCTATTGCATATAATAAAGCTCTAGTGATTGTTCCAACATAGGACAGGGTACTCACCCATATGCAGGATGTTGTGATATCACTTGTTTGAATAGTAAAGTTGTAGATCACTCCTAAAGCTAAAACAGGGGAACCCTAACCTCTCATAGGGGTGTTTTGAATGCCTTTTGTGCAAAATGTGAAATCTTTGGCAATGTGTGATGCAATCCTAAGAGAGTCTTAATCTTGTGGCAATTCCTTTCAACCCTGAGGGCCATATCAGGATCAGATTTGAGTCAAAACCCAAGGGTTTGTGTTTGATATGGTGGAAATCAAAAAATCAGGATCTGGGGATTGTATCCGAATAGGCAAATTTTCAGCAAGATCAGAACGAGGGACAAAAATTATATCTTGCTTTCTTTTGACCAGCATACCCGGTACCCTGATCTGATTGGGCCTTTGTTTTTAATGCTAGGTTTGTCTGAGCCAAAGAAGAAGCAGTACCTAACTCAGCAAAGGCCCAACCCAATCCGACCCAGAAAGCCTTAACCCATCACAGTCCATCCCATCCCAGAAAAAACCGACTCAGCAAAAGTCCAGTCCATGTGATCCCCAAACGTCAGCTTAGAAAAGATCCGTCCAATGCCAAAAGACCCATTCTAAAAAAGCCTAATCTAGTCAAACCCGTCTAGACTAATCCAGTTCAGTACATCAAAGTGTAATCGAGTCAAAATCCTTGTTAGTTAGCTCTCAGGTTACACCGATCCATTTCCCCATTGCCAACTCAGCAAACCCGTGATGGCATAGAGTTCAGAAGAGGTTGTGGCCATGATAATAGCCTTTCAAAAAACCATGGATACACTAAACCAAAGAATTGTTGTGTAGGATGAGACCATTGCTAAAATGCAGTGCCCATCTGGGGCATCTACCACATATCCAGTCCTGGCTACCCCGCTGAACCTCGATCCACCTCCGCTAACTGAAAATCTCCAGTCACAGATCCTCATGAGGTATTAACTCAATCTCAAGCTGTCAGGCCTCTAGGGCACATCCCCACAGGGGGAACTCTCCATGATTTTGATCCCGCCATGATAAAAGTCTCCCAACTTAAAAGAATGCTTAAAAAGTCTCAAGGCTTTAACTTAATCCTGGACATCGAGGATGGGTACACTAAGGCTTCCGTAAGGTTGCCAGGGAACTTTAAGATGCCACATATTGACTGATTCAACGGAAGTTGGGATTCGATCATCCACATCCGGTCTTCTCATATGTCTTGAAACCAATGGGCTTGACATGAGCTCAGAAACTATCATTGTTCGGGAGGACTCTATCGAAAGCGGAAGCCACCTGGTATGCCAAACTAGAGGACTCGACCAAGTAGAATTTATGAGAATTAGCTATGGAAATAGTTGATCAGTAGTCCTACAACACTCAGATAGAGGTGACAATTAATGAGCTAGAGGGAACTTCTCAAAATCCCAAAGAACCCTTCATAGACTTTGTTGTGCGATTGAGGGCAAAGGCTGCACAAATGACCAATAAGCGCTGGAGAAAGAGCAAGTTTGGATAGTAGTGTAGAATCTTGAGCTCGATATGTTACAGAAGATGATAGTTGTCCCACTATTCACCTTTAAAGATTTACATGAATTGGGGGTTCAAATTGAGAGCACATTTAACAAAGGGATTATTCCTAGAACAAGCGAACCAACAAGGAGGGTGTTTTCTAGGAGTACCAGTGCTAGCAGTAGCATTATTCCTAAACCCATTGAAATCAATACCGTTGCCACCAATCCCAAAACTACTGACCCCCTTGCCAATACCAATCCACAAACAGCCGGCCCAACCCAAGCTCAAGGCAGAACTTTCAACCCCCTCCATATGAGCCTAACTCGCACACTAGAAGTCCTGATGGAAAGAGGGCATCTCAAACCCCTTGATCCTCGACCTCTTCCTGACCCACTTCCTGTTAGACATTACCCCACCAAATATTGTGCGTGCTATCAGCAACGCGGTCATGAGACCAATCGTTGCTACCACCTTCGTCATAAGGTTCAGAATCTCATCGACAACCAGACAATAGCTCCACCTCAAGAGGCTAATGTTACCACCAACCCACTCCCCGTACATAACCGTGTACCTCCTTCTCATCAAAATCTGAACCTTATCCATACACTTCCACCTACCTTCAACCCCAACATATACATCACCCCAGCCCATTTACCCAAGCCTAAGGTGTTTATTCCAGAAAGCACGTACTTATTTATGATGGATGCACTTGAGCCCTAATCGTCTCGAACCCTAATCGTCTCAAACCCCAAAACTTGAACTCCACAATAGCCCAATTCTAGTCCAACCTACTCTAAAGAGCCCCAACCCAAGCAATTCATCAAGACCGAGTCGATTCAAATACACTGCATGCACCAATGGCCGAACCCACTACTTTTGAGCTGATAAGCATGATTGAAGATCTTTAGAGAACTATGGCAGATTTAACCTTTGGGGTTTTGGCTCCATCATTGACCACATCATATGCCACAAAGTTCACATCAAAAAGCTCTGCAATCTTGGGGAGAGTTGCAGTTGGAAATGGCCAACCCGAAGCTATTTCAAGTTTGGGTGATGGCATATTAACAACAAATGGGCCTTGCGTCGGTATAGCCACCCAATCCCTTGGCTAAGATGAAACAAGTGACAAGAACAAGGCTGGGACAAGTATTGATCTCTATGCCCATCTTTGGTGGGCTATTGAGACTTTGAAGGTCAAAGGGTTGAACAAGCAGCAAGTGCTTGCAGTTGTTGCAAATCCTATGGATGACACTTTTGTCACTCAAGTTGGGTGCATTTTGAATCAGGGGTAAGCCATGAAATGGGATGCTTTATCAGGAACACCCATTCTAATTCCAGTCCCAAGCCCATGAATACCCAGCCAACACCCGCCAACCCATTTGCCAATGTTTCTAAAACTAGTACTTCCTGTTCCTAAAAATAAACTGGCCCTCATCTCCATATGAGCCTTGTCTGTGTCTTGAAGGTACTAATAGAGGAAGGGTATCTCAAACCTCTCAATCCTCGACGTCTCCCTAACCCTCTCCTACCTAGACATGACCCTACCCAATATTGCACATTCCACCAGCAGTATGGTCATCATACTGACCATTTCTTTCGCCTTCGCCATGAAATTCAAGACTTAATTAACAATAAGGTCATCACCCTACCTGAAAATCCCAAGGTTGTCAATAACCCTCTCCCTAACCGTAATAAATTGCCACTCTATAACATAAATCCCATCAGCGACTTGCCGACAACCAACCATTACCTAGCCAACACATCATACTTGCCAATGAGCCCAAACCCATTGTGTTCATTCTAGACTCTTCTATCCGATTCCGATCTGAGCAAAAGGAACAAAATCTTTAGAGAGATGGAAATTTTACTCACTCTTAGTGAGTTCAAGCTTGATGAGGCAGTGCGCTCCCTTAACAGATGCCAACAACGATGGTTGAAATGATGAACCTCAGTCTCAGCTAGGGGAATTGTCGAAAGCACTAAGGGCATAGTGTGGAAAAGAAGTTGTTTCAGTCAAAGAGATGTGTGGGGACAACTAGGGTAATTGTGAGGCTCAATTTGTGAGACCCAATTTGGAAGTTTAAAATCAATCCCACTGGGTGTGGATGTTAGTAATGCTGAATTGAAGGCAGGTTTGGACCCTCCCATGGGCTACTTGAAGTTTTTCATGAATTCTACTGATAGACTTGGAGAGTGAAAACCCCTTTTGTCTCAAGGATACTAATTTTGTTTTAAGTCGTGTCCTGTGAATAGTTGAGTTGTGTATCGAGTTTAGAGTTTTATTTTATTTTAGTATTTTTTTTTATTTTTTCTTGCGTCGTTGCATCAGTTGAGTCTTTTCTTTTGAATCGCTCCTGTGTACCTTTAGGTCTTTGTTGTTGTTTTAATAAAGTGAAAGTCAAGTTTTTGATCATTTTATTGTGCCTACAGTAATGCATACGTGACCTTTTTAAAAAAATAGAAAAAGGTTCGAATTTATTTTTTGACTGAGATTCTGTTAATAAGCTTAAGTGTTGAGAAGGATCCACCAAATGGTTTGAGTGGATTCTGGATTGTCATCGCAAAGTCCTTCATGATTTTAACAAAGGTTAAGTTGTTTCTTTTGCAAAACTTGCGAAGATAGATTTAGCATTGTACATGGTATTCTACACTGTCCTGAGGATTATCTTCACTTTTAGGCGATCATTTTGGCAAGCACAAGACAACTTTCAGACATCACAATCATATAATTTCTCTCCCTGGTAGTTTCATTACTTCAAAGAGAAATGGATAAAAGAAACCAAAAAGAGAAAGAAAAAGGAAAAAGAAAAGAAAAGAGGAATCAAAAAAAAGAGAAAGAAGAAAAAAGAAGAAAAAAAGAAAAGAAAAGAAAGAAGTCAACCATCAAGCCAGGGGTATTCATTGGAATGAAATCCAATCAACCATGAGGAAGGAAACTTTTGTCTAAATTCGGGGAAGCCAATGCGAGGAGATACCATATCGCGAGAAGAACCAACTTTAAAAATTGGAGCAAAAGAAAGGAATAAGACATGTATAAGGGAATGAAAAACCAAGCTCAAATCAAGATGCAGCCAGTTCCAGTATTAGGGCAAGGATGACTATTGATCAAATTCCCTACAAATGCTGTAACACTATCCTTGAGAGTCTCGCTAGGCTGAAAACTCGAAAGGACAACCTAGGCAAAAGTTAGAGCATGAAAAAAAAATGAGAAATCAAATAAATAGAGCTCGCAAGGTTGAAAACTCGAAGGGGCGACTTTGGCAAGTGTTAGAGTGCAAAAGGATAGTGTCAACACCTAAGTGAACCTTAGCCCATGAACTACGTTGGCCTGATTCCCATTCTTGGGAGACGTAGGCAATTTCATCCTAAAGTTCGGTCTCAACCACATCCATCTTGACCCAATAACCTTGTCCAATTCATGTCGTCAGCTTCACGTCAATCCTTGAGCTACACCGACTGCTACGCATATCATACTTGCATTGGGTAAGGAAGAACTAGTTTGAATCAACAAGTGGAGACATTGTCAATACTTGAACTTATCAGTAGAATCTCTAACTTGAGCAAAAAAAAAAGAAGAGAGAAATGAAACTCGGGTTTTGCGAAACTGAGTTCTAAAGGGAGCATAAGTAATACTAGGGGCACTATGAATAATCAGTCACCTTGAGTCTTTTTCTTCTTTTGGGTCAGTTATGAAGTTCAGTTGTGAAGTTATGTTGTGTTGTGCCTATTGTTTGTCTCGGTCTACGCTTTTCATTGAGTCACCCTAGCGTGTCTGTCGCTCAAAGTTCAACAGAGTGGCATAGTCAAAATTCCATACACGAGTGTTCACTCCATACTAAAAAACAAGTTCATGTGTGGAATTCATAAACAAATTGAGAGTGCCCATACAAGGGGCATCATGTTCATGATCATTAAAAAGTGTATGTGAGGAATTCGTCACTACGTTGGAGGGGACTGGAGTGAGTTCTCAACAGGCTGCGACAAAAGAGAAGCATGAGTCTAATTGGTTCGCAACCGTTCCAGGATCTGATGATCCCCATCACACATGCCTGCATGATGTTAAAATCGGTGGCTAATGACTGGACACTAGGGGCAATTTTCAGTACATCTGATCGGGTCATCAATTGTACAAGGGGCATGAACCCAACCTTTCTCTTAGTCTGCTTAAAGCCATTTGTCAGGCACTTTTCCCTAGGTTAGGGTGAGCTCACCCCCATGATGATTTTGATATGATTCAGCTTTCGAAAGTTGTCTCTGACCATTTCAAAACTCTCTTGGGATTGCCCTATTCCCTCTGATTAATACATGTGCTTTGGATTATGCATGCATGCTCATACACTCGGGTTGATTTGAACTGCGTGATTGGTTGCTCTTACTCTTGACTTTGTTCTGTACATAATAGAGTTTCATCGAGTTGCCTCCCACGGTGTTTTTTAGTTACATTTCAATAAGTTTTGGCAAGTTTCTCTACACTCATTTCATAAGGTACATGATGCAGTACTCTATGTACTGCTCATTTCCCTCTGCATACCATACATCTTTCCCCTTATATCACACTGTCTTGTGCACTCTACACAGCACTGTCTCATGCACCTCACATCACACTGTCTTCTGCACCTTGCATCGTACTGTCTTGTACAACCTGCATCGCACTGTTTTGTGCATTCACCACACATAGCACTGTTTTGTGCACATGCATAGCATTGTTTTGTGCACTTCACCCTGCATTGTTTTATGCACCTCGCACTGTTTTGTGCATTCACCTTGCATCACACTATCCTATGTACCCCCATAGCACTGTCTTGTGCACTCCCATAGCACTATTTTGTGCACCCCTATAGCACTGTTTTGTGCACTTCACCCCGCACTATTTTGTGCACCTCGCACTGCTTTGTGTATTCACCTTTCATGGCACTATTTTGTGCATCCACTAGGTCCAGGAGACCTTAAATCCTTTAAAGGTGCAATTCCTTTGGTGTTTGTCGTGTCCAAACAATTTCAGGCGGTTCGGTATAGCTACCTAACTGTGTTTGTAGTGAGTTCCTAGGAAACCAACTAAGACAGTGAAAACTAAAGTTCGAGTGGCTGAGGCCTAGAACGCAAAGGTTTGGAATTTCCAAGACTAAAGTCTAGTTTAAATACCCAGGGGTGTATCCTTGGCTTGAAATCTGTATGGCACCCCCATAGGTTGAGGTAGCTTGTATGCGCCTCAATTCTGGATACTGAACTGACCTAGTCTATCACCCTATTGGAAAAAAAAAAAAAAAAAAGAAGAAAAAAAGAAAAGAAAAGAAAGAAGTCAACCATCAAGCCAGGGGTATTCATTGAAATGAAATCCAATCAACCATGTGGAAGGAAACTTTTGTCTAAATTTGGGGAAGCCAATGCGAGGAGATACCATATCGCGAGAAGAACCAACTTTAAAAATTTGAGCAAAAGAAAGGAATAAGACATGTATAAGGGAATGAAGAACCAAGCTCAAATCAAGATGAAGCCAGTTCCAGTATTAGGGCAAGGATGACTATTGATCAAATTCCCTACAAATTCTGTAACACTATCCTTGAGAGTCTCGCTAGGCTGAAAACTCGAAAGGACGACCTAGGCAAAAGTTAGAGCATGAAAAAAAAAATGAGAAATCAAATAAATAGAGCTCGCAAGGTTGAAAACTCGAAGGGGCGACTTTGGCAAGAGTTAGAGTGCAAAAGGATAGTGTCAACACCTAAGTGAACCTTAGCCCATGAACTACGTTGGCCTGATTCCCATTCTTGGCAGACGTAGGCAATTTCATCCTAAAGTTCGGTCTCAACCACATCGATCTTGACCCAATAACCTTGTCCAATTCATGTCGTCAGCTTCATGTCAATCCTTGAGCTACACCGACTGCTACGCATATCATACTTGCATTGGGTAAGGAAGAACTAGTTTGAATCAACAAGTGGAGACATTGTCAATACTTGAACTTATCAGTAGAATCTCTAACTTGAGCAAAAAAAAGAAGAGAGAAATGAAACTCGGGTTTTGCGAAACTGAGTTCTAAAGGGAGCATAAGTAATACTAGGGCCACTATGAATAATCAGTCACCTTGAGTCTTTTTCTTCTTTTGGGTCAGTTATGAAGTTCAGTTGTGAAGTTATGTTGTGTTGTGCCTATTGTTTGTCTCGGTCTACGCTTTTCATTGAGTCACCCTAGCGTGTCTGTCACTCAAAGTTCAACAGAGTGGCATAGTCAAAATTCCATACACGAGTGTTCACTCCATACTAAAAAACAAGTTCATGTGTGGAATTCATAAACAAATTGAGAGTGTCCATACAAGGGGCATCACGTTCATGATCATTAAAAAGTGTATGTGAGGAATTCGTCACTACGTTGGAGGGGACTGGAGTGAGTTCTCAACAGGCCGGGACAAAAGAGAAGCATGAGTCTAATTGGTTGGCAACCGTTCCGGGATCTGATGATCCCCATCACACATGCCTGCATGATGTTAAAATCGGTGGCTAATGACTGGACACTAGGTGCAATTTTCAGTACATCTGATCGGGTCATCAATTGTACAAGGGGCATGAACCCAACCTTTCTCTTAGTCTGCTTAAAGCCATTTGTCAGGCACTTTTCCCTAGGTTAGGGTGAGCTCACCCCCATGATGATTTGGATATGATTCAGCTTTTGAAAGTTGTCTCTGACCATTTCAAAACTCTATTGGAATTGCCCTATTCCCTCTGATTAATACATGTGCTTTGGATTATGCATGCATGCTCATACACTCGGGTTGATTTGAACTGCGTGATTGGTTGCTCTTACTCTTGACTTTGTTCTGTACATAATAGAGTTTCATCGAGTTGCCTCCCATGGTGTTTTTTAGTTACATTTCAATAAGTTTTGGCAAGTTGCTCTACACTCATTTCATAAGGTACATGATGCAGTACGCTATGTACTGCTCATTTCCCTCTGCATACCATACATCTTTCCCCTTATATCACACTGTCTTGTGCACTCTACACATCACTGTCTCATGCACCTCACATCACACTGTCTTGTGCACCTTGCATCGTACTGTCTTGTACAACCTGCATCGCACTGTTTTGTGCATTCACCTCACATAGCACTGTTTTGTGCACTTGCATAGCACCGTTTTGTGCACTCCCATAGCACTATTTTGTGCACCCACATAGCATTGTTTTGTGCATTCACATGTATCGCATTGTTTTGTGCACCCCTATAGCATGATTTTGTGCACTCACCCCGCACTGTTTTGTGCACCTCGCACTGTTTTGTGCATTCACCTTGCATCACACTGTCCTATGTACCCCCATAGCACTATCTTGTGCACTCCCATAGCACTATTTTGTGCACCCCTATAGCACTGTTTTGTGCACCTTGCACTGCTTTGTGCATTCACCTTTCATGGCACTATTTTGTGCCTCCACATAGCATTGTTTTGTGTACCTATATAGCACTGTTTTGTGCATTCACCTGCATCGCATTGTTTTGTACACCTCACTCACACTATCTTGTGCATTCACTGGGTCTAGGTGACCTTAAATCCTTTAAAGGTGCAATTCCTTTGGTGTTTTTCATGCCCAAACAATTTCAGGCTGTCCGGTATAGCTACTTAACTGTGTTTGTAGTGAGTTCCTAGGCGACCAACTGAGACGGTAAAAACTAGAGTTCGAGTGGCTGAGGCCTAGAATGCAAATGTTTGGAATTTCCAAGACTAAAGTTTGGTTTAAATACCCAGGGGTGTATCCTCGGCTTGAAATCTATATAGCACCCCCATAGGTTGAGGCAGCTTGTATGCGCCTCAATTCTGGATACTGAACCGAACTAGTTTGTTACCCTGTTGGAGAATAAGGAAAGTTGCAAACATAGCCGGGAAGAAAAGTAGTACCTGTGGTTTTCGCATGAAGATGAAGAAAGAAGTCTTAAAATCAAGAAGAAGAGGAAGATCCCCAGCAGAATAAGGTGAAACATCGCCAATTACCCCTATAAGGTGCTTTCTAAGGCACCACTTCCTACCTGCTACATCATATCTATTATTATCTATTACCTCCATTGCATTGCTTATAGCATTTGTCCCATACATCCATTTTATTCATTGTTGTAGCTGGCCTTTCGTGCTCCTTGGAGGGGTTTAGTCTCCTCAGATACAATTGCCCTACAGTTCGAACTCCCGTGGTTCTGAATTTGGTTTCACAGGTACAATATGAAACAGAAAAATGAATGAGAGTCCAAATCTGGCAAATCTTAGAAAATTCATTAATTATCAGAGATACCAAAAATGGACTGCATTGCCAGATTTCAAAGTCGCCACCTAAATAATTTTAGGAAATTTAGGAAATCTGTAACTCGTACCAAAGGGCACTTGTCCGTTATAACCAAAGTTGTCTCGGTTTGGGAACTTAGGTATGAGAGGGCAAGGTCATTAATTGTGCACCCCGCTCACCCAATCAAAGATCGGTCTCTACTAATGATGATGTGAATTTTATGTACATTATATGCTCTTGTTCTGATTATTAATATGCTAATTTACTATGTGACGCACACAAGTATATACTATTTCGCTTGTTTTGAAAATGACTTGATTTTATGTAATTTTTAAAAGAGATTTGAGTGCACACAACTCAAAAAAAAAGTAATGAGCTCTTGCATACATTTGATCAAAATCATCCCCAATGCAAGTAAAATAACCTTCATCCACAGGTATTCAAACAGTTCATTTTGAGTAAGCACGTAGCCTCATGGTAAGATGCTAAGCATGGCAACAATCACACACATGAATATACTAAAGCCAAAAATGCTCACTTAGTACTCCAAGGTAAGCCAAAGAAAAAGAAAACAATTAGAAAAAATGCATGATTCTAATTATGCAAGTGGCTAATGCAACATATACAAGAATGCGACAATTAGGTTTGGTTGATTAACATGTCATATGAATTAACTCAAAGCATGTGGTAACGCACTTATTCAAGTAAGTAGGAAACGACAATGATATTCAAGAATGGTGAATCAAACCCGATGAATGCAAAAATGGATATGAAGCATGGTAATGATATAAAACGAAAACGTGATACTATATGCAACCATGATAAGCATACAAGTAAAAGGGAGAAAGAAATAGGGTTAGAAGACATACAAATATTATAAGTTTGCCCTCGCACAAGAGGGTTCGAATGGCCTATTTAACTAATTATTACAAACACTAATGAATGAACTAATTAATTAATTATTACAAATTCAAATGAAAGCAACTAATTAATTATAAATACGGATATCTATGCTACTAATTTAAAGGGATTAAACAAAAGACGGGGAGTTACATGCGCACAAGCAAGAACATCCTCCGGAAACCCCTACTGCTCACTGCTAGAAGGTGCTCTATTTACAGTCTGAAAATGACTTTGTTTTGGGCCTTAGGATCTGCTCTGGTTTTTTAAAAAAAACTACCACAGTCGTACAAAAAGGGGTGGCCGGCCGGCCTTGAGAAGTGGTCGGCCATACAGAGTGATGGTCGGTCGGCCACTATTGTTGGGGAAACACCTGCTACGACAGAATTGAAACAAAGCAAAACAAGAGGTTTCCGAAGGATGTTCATCCGTCCTCCTATCTCTTGTCATGAAAAATTCTCAAGGAGAGAGCATGTTTGCTTCACAAATCATCAAACATCCCAAGGGTATTTAAATGATGATTAGTAAAGCAACGGGATGGAAGTTAATGGATTCAAAGCTAACTAAAACTGATTATGAAAGATACAGTCAAAGATATGGCCAAAACACACTGAATCTCATGGAAAGCAAAAGCAAGTGAATACTCAAGCTTTTAGAGAATAGGTTTAAAAGGAGCCATTCTTGGAGGCAAAGCTCATACACAAGAGGTTCCATCATTAAGAAAACCAAAAAGACTCTTCTTATTACTCATGGAAGATGGATTGAAACCTCCATTTCCATGCTTCAAAGGAACTAGAAGAGAGTCTCTAATGGTATTGATGAAAGAGCTCTCATGTAGCTTTGAAGCAAAAGTAAAACTAAACTAAGTAAAAGAAAGAAATGAAAGCTATGGAGAGATGATTGCAAGCTCATCTTCCTACTCATGGAACATGGATGAAACATCCATTTCCATGCTGCAAAGAAGGAACTAGAAGAGAGCTTTGCAATATCTTCCAAGAAGAAGGATATGAGACAAGAATCAAACTATCTATATAACCTTTAAACACATATATACAGTTCATATTTAATCAAAATCTACCTAAAACAGTGTTGAAAATGAAAAAAAAAAGAAGCAAAAACAAGAAGAACAACAAGAGAGCAACACTAGAGAACAAGCCTTTGGAAGGGTGACCCTTCCACTTTCAACAAGGTTTAAATCACATGTTTAAGCCTAAAAACACTTTGAAAATCAATAATGAAATGGAGAACAAGAAGTATTAAAGAAAATGAAATGGAAAGAGTTAAAGAATCAACCTCTAGAGAAGAGGAAGAGTTTCTTGGTTCACAAACCACAAGCTAAACAGTCTCAAGTATCTGAAATAGTGTTCAAAATCTCAACAAAAAGCTTCAAAGTCAAGCTTCAATGGTGTATATCTTATGTATCTATATCAATAGGGTAGGAAAGGTTTGGATATCTTTGAAAAAGGTTTGCTCACTAAGTTTCTCAACCCCAAACACTGAGAACAGGTGTTGTATTTATAGAATTTTGACGTTTCACGTCGGAAATATCTGAAAAATGACAGCTGGCTTGAAGCTCGTGCATAGGAGCAGCTACAACTACAAAATATTTGTTCTCGGCAAACATGGCCGACTGACCAAAAGGAGGGCCTATTGGCTAACATAATGCTACTCCATTCTATAAGTTTTGTTCTAAGTTTTGGTATTTTGATATGTTGGGGATACTTTGGTAATTTTGGGAAAAACCCTAGTTGTATTAATAAATTAATTCATGGAATTGGGGAATTCATTGATTAAATGGCGTAGTTAGTTAATTTAAATCACTCGTCTATTGAATTGCTAGTATATTTATTTCCAAGTCTAGAAATAACTGTTTTGGGCTATCGGTGGAGGATAGTCGTGCTTGTTGTAGACACTGCATGTGGATTAGGGATAACTGAAACTAATCATTGATTAAGTCATCAATTTTTGACTGCTGAATTAATACAGACATTATGTGTATTGATTGTGTATTGTATATGTTGTGTGTTTGCATACATTGTTTTGTGTGGGAGGAGATAGGGGATGTACTCCACGGTTTAGGGGAAGATAGGGGATGGACCTCTAAACCGGATTTTGTTTGGGAGGAGATAGGGGATGGACTCCATTAGCATCACTTTTATGTGTGCTTATTTATATTGAAGTGTTTTATTGATACAACACTACAATGTGTATCAAACTGGAAGTATGAAGTGTTTTGATTTGAGCCTGAGTCTCATCTGTTTGTTGACACTGGATGAATGTGAATATATTATATATGGTTCACTGTTGTAAGGTTGGCCAGGTTCTGAGCCATATTGATAATGTTGGAAAGTAAAACATGTCTTAGGCATTGGGGTCATGAAACTGTAAAATGATGTAATTGATTTTCTTGGTTAACCCTCTATTGAATGCTATTGCTTTAATCAATGCTTATATTTGGTTTAGTATATTTCTACTGGGCTGTGGCTCACCCTTTATGGGAACATCATTTTCAGGTTCAGGTGATAAGCTACCTCCCAGGACTTAGCTTGGAAGGATTTGGATTTTTGAAGATTATCTTTAGTTGTTTGTTTTTATTTGATAAATAATCAAGCCTAGGGCTTTATTTGTATTTGAGTTAGAACTCATATTTTGTATCCAAGTGTTGGCTTGGAAAGATGTAAGCCCATAGGGCATTTAATTTGATGTTACATGTAATGTTTTTATTTAGTAATTCTCTTAAGAATGAATTAATAAATTGTTTTCTTTAAGTAATGCGTGTTGATGATATACATATAATGGGTTTTTTTTTAGGGCGTTACAGCAATATCTTCCAAGAAGAAGGATATGAGACAAGAATCAAACTATCTATATAAGCTTTAAACACATATATACAGTTCATATTTAATCAAAATCTACCTAAAACAGTGCTGAAAATGAAAAAAAAGAAGCAAAAACAAGAAGAACAACAAGAGAGCAACACTAGAGAACAAGCCTTTAGAAGGGTGACCCTTCCACTTTCAACAAGGTTTAAATCACATGTTTAAGCCTAAAAACACTTTGAAAATCAATAATGAAATGGAGAACAAGAAGTATTAAAGAAAATGAAATGGAAAGAGTTAAAGAATCAACCTCTAGAGAAGAGGAAGAGTTTCTTGGTTCACAAACCACAAGCTAAACAGTCTCAAGTATCTGAAATAGTGTTCAAAATCTCAACAAAAAGCTTCAAAGTCAAGCTTCAATGGTGTATATCTTATGTATCTATATCAATAGGGTAGGAAAGGTTTGGATATCTTTGAAAAAGGTTTGCTCACTAAGTTTCTCAACCCAAAACACTGAGAACAGGTGTTGTATTTATAGAATTTTGACGTTTCACGTCGGAAATATCTGAAAAATGACAACTGGCTTGAAGCTCGTGCATAGGAGCAGCTACAACTACAAAATATTTGTTCTCGGCAAACATGGCCGACCGACCAAAAGGAGGGCCTATCGGCTAACATAATGTGACTTGTTGGTCATTTTTGGTTTTACCGTTTTTGAGTGGTCAGGCTAGAAAAATAGGGTTTGGTCCAAATGGCGTGCAAGGTTTGGGTTTAGAGCTCAAAACTGAATCATTTTGCTGAAGATTCGAACGATTGCACAGCATAACATTTCATCATTGAGTGTTCAGATTTAAGCACCCAAGTCTTAAGGATGGTAAAAAATGGGGTGTCTACAGTTGTGCTTCTTTGACAGAGCTCGAAGTCATGAAATGACGTGAGTGAATGTCAAAGGCCAAAGATGACCCATTTGACAAGGCCATAAGACTTGGGCAAACAAAGAAAATGCAGATGACAAAAGCCTCCTAAGTCACCCCAATGCGCCCTTGCACATACTTCCACCATTGACCTACATCTCCCTTAACTTGGAAGGATGCCAAGGTCGTCCTCAACCCGTCATCATTGATGCCAAGCATCTCAAACGTCTTCATCATCTGTTCTAGCCACTCATCAACCTTCAGTGGCTCCTTTGGATCCTCGATAAACTTATTTGGATTTGATAGAATTCCCTCTTTAGAAAATACGGCCTTGTCTCTGCAACATGGGTTTGGACTTAACTCTTAGCCCTGAGAATGTCCATGGATTCTTGCAATGCTCTAGTCATTTAGCAGGCTAAAGCGCCCATGGCTTGCTGACTTGCTGGCTTAGCCATTTTGGCCTAACCAACTCCCTTCTCCTGCGTCGTAATTTTATCCAGTATCGGCACCTCCTGCCTCCTAGGCTTGCCACACTAATCACCACCACGTCCGCGTCCTGACATTCTAATAAAGGTAACACAATTGATTAGCATATTTATAAATTTGCCGAAGCTAAGGCACTCACATCCTAATACGGTGGACAACAAGTAATTCATTCCACATAAGCACTGAATCACATAATCACAAACGAATTTCCTTTCTAGATAATGATCGTCTCGCGACATTGCTAGAGTTCCAGTTAGAAATAGTAGTGATCAAGTGCACTTCTAACAAGACATCTAGAAACTTGTAGATCCAATCAATATCTTAGAAACCAAATCTCATACTCATCTAGTCACATAAACATGTTATCACATAACATACCAGGTCTACTTCTAATATCATCTAGAGAGATAAACCCATTGTGGTAAAAACCACATCTCATGATCCCAAAGTATTCAAACCCGATTATTCTGATACCAAGTTGTAATGCCCCCGAAATAATAAAAACAACCCATAGCATAATATTCCATAGAATATATAACTTGCGATGTATTTAACGTTTCATTGATACTCCTCAATCGTACAAAAGATGACATATGCGTTTGTACATTCATAAATCCTAGATCTTGAATCTATAACATATTCCAATTGTAAATGAATCTAAACAAAAGGACGTACAAATAAGTTTATGCCCTAATGGCTATATCTTTCAAAGTCAATGCTTGGGTACAACAAAAGTAAGTTTAACTCAATACAAATAAAGCCCAAGGCTTGTACAAAATAATTACACAAAAGAAACAAAAAAGAAACTCTCGGCTCCAAGTCCTCCAAAGCTATGTCCTTAGTCGAGGCATATCATCAGCACCTGAAAGTTGTTTTCCACATAGGGTGAGCTAAAGCCCAATATAGATACTTTAACACAATCTACAAAACTTAACAAAGTCATAGGGTGAATACATATGTATGCCATTTGCCAAACATTATACTTTTTCCATCTCAAAACAATGTATGCCAATATTAAATATCAATTCATGAAAAATATCTTTATGGCATATGCGTTTGTACATTCATAAATCCTAGATCTTGAATCTATAACATATTCCAATTGTAAATGAATCTAAACAAAAGGACGTACAAATAAGTTTATGCCCTAATGGCTATATCTTTCAAAGTCAATGCTTGGGTACAACAAAAGTAAGTTTAACTCAATACAAATAAAGCCCAAGGCTTGTACAAAATAATTACACAAAAGAAACAAAAAAGAAACTCTCAGCTCCAAGTCCTCTAAAGCTATGTCCTTAGTCGAGGCATATCATCAGCACCTGAAAGTTGTTTTCCACATAGGGTGAGCTAAAGCCCAGTATAGATACTTTAACACAATCTATAAAACTTAACGAAGTCATAGGGTGAATACATATGTATGCCATTTGCCAAACATTATACTTTTTCCATCTCAAAACAATGTATGCCAATATAAAATATCAATTCATGAAAAATATCTTTTTATATTAGAAAATAGGGCAATGGATACAAAACACTAGAAATCTCTAGATACATGTCTGCCAGTAGACTATACGAGCACTACAAAGCCATTTTACCAATACTAAACAAAAGGATCGGCACCTACCTGTGCGAGTTTCTCGACTTTCACCAAAGACACACAGTCCAACATAATAACCACAAGCACACCCCCTAAACAGATTCACTAAGATATACACCACTTTTTCTCAAAACAATACATTTTCAATGTTTAAGTATGAAACAATGCTTAATGTAAGATATATGAGTAATTAGTTTCCATTCACCTAATCCTCATACAATTTCTACAACAATTAATGCTATCCTCCACCGATAGCCCAAAATAGATATTTCTACTCAACAAATAATTTTTCAACAACAGATATAATCTCATAATTTTCAAAATGGGAGCGAAAATATATATCCAACTCCACTCTCATTATCAACAGATACATTCTTCTTATCATCTCAATCCTAATAGCCTTTTTTTTTTTCTTTCATAAATCAATTATCAAAGATTTTCAAACAAAATCCTTTACTTTCAAAATCACATTTAAGTAAGGAAATTCCAACATTTCAACACAACCCAAATTTTATACACTCTCACAACATTTCTCAAGAATTTATTTGAATCAAACCTAAGGTTTAACCCAAAATCCCCAAATTACTAACCATTTCAAAGAGCAAATAACTAAGTTAAAAATCATACAAAATGTTGAAGAAATTTCTACCTTAAGACTAGAAGAGGAAGGAAGCAAGGGTGAAAGTTTGACAAAGCCAAAAATGAGATCCTCTCCGATTAAAACGAAACTTTCGACGAGCTCTACCTTTTTCTCCAAGGAACTATGGTGGAAAAATCAATGGATTAGGAGCATTTGGGGTTTTAAGGCAAGAACTAGAGAGAGCTAGTAAAGAAATTAGAGTTTTGAATGTTTTAGAGAGAGAGAGAGAGAGTAAGTGAAAAACTAAAATCCCTTTTTTCCCAAATTGATATACACACAGATTGCTTGAACGACCAAACCACCGTTTGAGCATCAGACATAATAAATGACACTGCTTGAGCAACCAAAGCCACCACTCGAGCGTCAAACACAATAAGTGACACTGCCTAAGCGACCAAAGCCACAGCTTGAGCACACAATGACCCTCAAAAGACTGTTCGAACAAAAAAAAGACCGTTTAAGTGAAGATCACCCATTCCTAGAAGTTTTATAGGCCTGCAAAAATACTGAGACATCTCAAAGACCGCTTAAGCGACCAAAACATCGCTCGAGTAAACCCACAGTGAAACAGACAGTCACTCTTTTGAAAAATTAACTCCCAACTTATTTCAAACACAATTAACTGTAAGAAATGGTTTAGGGAAAAACATATTTTTTCCAAACTTTGGTCTAATTTTTAGGTGGGATCCATGCACCAAAGTTGACGGGTCTAAGTGGTAATGCGTTCTATGCCGCGTTGTGATTCACGTAGTATATTTGGTTGCTCAAAACCATTATCAAGTGAATGAGAAATTGATACCAAAATGGGCCCTATGAAAATGGTGTGTTTGGTAAAATTTCCATAAAGGTTTGAGTTAAGGTTTGTCCTACATTGGTTTGGTGGGCAAACTTTGTGTGGGTTTTTAAGGCTTGGGTTTGGAACTTGCGGAGGGCCCCAAGGGATACCCAAGTTTTGTGGAAAGGTGAGGTTATGGGCAAAGTGGGCTAGACCCATTGGACCTAAAACAAACACACACTCGCGCACGTACCGCCGCAGTATCCATTCGGTCGGTCGGTCGGGCTGGGCTGGGTTTGGGTGTGGATGCGTGGTGTGAGGTTGGGTTGGGCTTGTCCAGCCCAATACTAATTCTTTTGGGGCCAAAAACATTTGAATTTTATTTTTTTTGTTTGAAAAATAAATTTTGTCCAGTTTTGTTTTCAAATTTTAGATTGGAAAAATTCAAATTATGGCTTGTACCTCTTCAAATGTTTTGTACAGGTTCCATACCTGTCCGAACAGATTCAAATATGTTCAATTCAATCTCAACAGGTTCCTACCTATTTAATTTAAATTCAAACAGATTTTGTATCTATTTAATTCAAACTGAATAGGTACTATACCTGTTCAAACAGGTTTGCCACCTGTTGAATTCAAAATTGAAAAGCCACCATTGCACTTATAAATAGACAAGTTTCTTATTTGGATTTTCACTCAATTTCCGTCCTTAATTCTGTTATTACTCTCTACATTTTGCTGCATTGTTTTTTTTTTTTTGTGAGAAAGAGTGTAAACACAAAGTGTGCTTGTTGTGCGAATAGTTTGTAGTGTTGCTACTATTCGTTGTTGATTATTTCATCATGGGAGGTAGACGTCCACAATTTGAAAGCCGAGGAAATGACGAATCTGTCTTAAGGACACAGTGTTAAACATTAGACTTGATCAAAAATTTGTTTGAGAAAGTAATAAGGTAAGTGATTAGTTTTCTTTTCTGTTTTATTTATTTTTCTTTATCAGATTTTGATTTTATTTTTGTAACAAAATAAGAATTTGTTATTTTATTTTTATTTTTTTTATATGTTGTTTTGATTTTTGTAATCAAACAGTCTCTCTCCTTTCTTTAATTCTTTCCTTGAATTCTTTAAAGATTGTCCAACAATCTTAAGACAGAACCTTTTGTGTCTTAATTGTATTAATAAAATTTGTTTTATAAACTTGATTTATTTGAATCCAATAAAATAATTTTTTTGATTTTTGTAACAAGGAAATTATTGTGTTGTGTTTTATTTTTCTGGTTTTAATAACTAGGAAAAATAAAATATTTTGTGTTATAATTTATTTTCTGGTTTTAGTAACTAGAAAATTAATTTTTGTTTTGGTTATGGCTACTACAACTAAAAATGGTACTCTAATTCCGATTGTTACAACGACTTCAGTCCCTATCCAAAACCATGTTCAAGTTCCAATAAATCATGGAGAAAAATCGAAAAAATCTAATGGCACCGAGTTTAAAAGATTGCAGCAGAAAATGTTGTTCTATCTTACAATTCTGAATCTTGCCTAATTTCTTCGTGAAGAGGTTCCAGTGCTTAAAGAGGATGAAATTGATCGGCAGGTTGTTGTTGTTGTTGTTGTAGATGCCTGGAAACATTCTGATTTTCTGTGCAGAAACCACATCCTCAATGGCCTAGACAACATGCTGTATAATGTTTACAGTCCTTTAAAAACAACAAAAGAATTATGAGATTCTTTGGAGAAAAAATGCAAGGCAGAAGATGCCAGCACAAAGAAATTTGTTGTCTGTAAATTTTTGGATTTTATTATGGTAGACTCCCAAATAGTAATTTCTTGAGTTCAAAGTTTTCAATTAATTTTGCATGATATTTATGTTGAAGGTATGTTTCTTAGCGAGTCTTTCCAAGTTGCTGCATTAGTGGAAAAATTACCACCGGCTTGAAAAGATTTCAAAAATTATTTAAAACATAAACGCAAAGAGATGACCATGGATGAACTTATTGTAAGACTAAGAATTGAGGAAGATAACCGTATGGCTGAAAAAAGGAATGGTAAAAATCCCATGGAGTTCAAGGCTAATGTGATTGAACAAGTGCCCAAACCACATAACAAGAAAAGAAAGTTTGCTGGAGATGGTCCCAAACAAGACGACAACAATGGCAATAAAAAGTTCAAAGGTAAATGTTACAACTGTGGCAAGACTGGACATTGTGCCTCTGATTGTCGACACCCAAAAAATGACCACGGAAGTACAAGCAAAAAGACCACCAATCAAACTAATATGACAGAATTAGATTATATCTCTGACAGGGTAAATGACATCAATATCTCTACTGTGGTGTCTAAGGCTAATTTGGTTGGAAATTTCAAAGAGTGATGGGTCGACATTGGGGCAACTCGACACATTTGCGCGGACAAAAAGATGTTCACTACTTATAATGAGGCTGCAAATGGTGAGTAACTATTCATGGGAAATTTATTTACTTTTGTTGTGGCTAGACAAAGCAAAGTAATCTTGAAGATGACATCGGGGAAGGAATTGGCCCTCAACAACGTGTTGCATATACTAGACATCCGAAAGAATATAGTTTCTGGTTCTTTGTTAAGTAAAAATGGTTTTAGGCTTGTATTTGAGTTTGATAAATTTGTATTAACAAAGAGTGATATGTATGTAGGTAAGAGATACATGAGTGATGGTCTCTTCAAGTTGAATGTAATGACTGTTGTACCAAAATCTGCTATTAATAAGAATAGCACAACTTGTGCTTATATTCTTAAGTCAAATTTATGGCATGGTAGATTAGAACATGTGAATTTTGATGCTTTGCTTAGACTAATTGGTTTGGATTATATACCAAAGTTTGAAATTGATCCTAATCACAAATGTGAGATATATGTAGAAGCAAAACTAGCTAAGGCTCCTTTTAAATCGATTGAAAGAGAAACTGAACCTCTAAAATTAATTCATACTATTGTGTGTGATTTTAAATTTGTTCAAACTAGAGGAGGCAAAAAGTATTTCATAACATTTATCGATGATTGAACAAGATATTATTATGTATATTTACTTAGAAGTAAAGATGAAGCCTTGGAAATGTTTAAACTCTACAAAACTAAAATTGAAAATCAACTTGGTAAAACCATTAAAATAGTTAGAAGTGATAGGGGTGATGAATATGATGCACCTTTAAATAAATTTTGTACACAACATGGCATTATTCATCAAACTACAACACCCTATTCTCCACAGGAAAATGGAATTGCAGAAAGAAAGAATGGAACTCTTAAAGAAATAATGAATGTCATGTTACTAAATTCAAGCTTACCACAGAGCTTGTGAGGAAAAGCAATATTGTCTGCTAATTATGTTCTTAACAGAATACCCCATAAGAAAACAAATAACACTCCTTATGAATTGGGAAAAAGTCAACCACCTTCCTACAAATACTTAAAAGTGTAGGAGTGTTTGGCAAAGGTAGAAGTTCTTATTCTCAAAAAGACTAAACTAGGACAAAAAACAGTGGATTGCGTGTTTATTAGTTATGCGCATAATAGTATTGCATATCAATTTCTAACTTATAAATCAGAAATACCTAATATACATGTGAACACTATTATAGAATCAAGGAATGCTGTGTTTTTTGAACATGCATCGCACGATCTACAATGGAATCTGAGTTCATTGCTTTAGACAAAGCAGGAGAAGAAGCAAAATGGGTTCACCACTTCTTAGAAGACATTCCAATGTGGCCAAAACATGTTCCATCTATTTGCATTCATTGTGATAGTCAATTTGCAATAGGCAGGGCATAGAGTCATATGTATGGTAAGTCACGACATATTCGTCGTCGACATAATACCGTAAGACAATTGCACTTAAGTGGAATAATCTCAATAGATTATAATAAATCTAAAAAGAATATTGTGGATCCGTTAATGAAAGGTTTGACTAAAGAGCAAGTGTATAGTTTATCGAAAAGGATGGAATTAAAGCCTATTACATAAAAGTTATCATAATGGTAACCCTACTTAGATGACTGGAGATCCCAAGAACTAAGTTCAAAGGGACAACTAAGTTATGTGTGGCTCGCCAGAAATCACCAAGGGATTAAAATTACCTATCCATTCCTATGGTGAGAGTGATATCTGCAACATGTGTTGTATGCAGGCGTTTAAAGATAAGTTTTGCTTTTAATGATTACTTATATCTTGATTTATGCATAAAAATCAAGAAGAGTATAAGAGATACTCACAATAAGAATCACCTATATGAGTGTCGAACTGGAGCCGGTTCTATGAGAATGAAGAGGCTAAATTCTCTAGAAGCACTCATGAACATCCAGGAGCATTCTAGGACAAAATGAACACAACCGTGAGAACCACGATGTGTCAGAAGATATTTTGTGTGAAATCTATTGTCTTGGCTTACATAAATGGCTGAACAATTCAAGGCATCGCGTTCATTGGTTAGCTAGTAAGTCCGATAAGTTATTACTAGGAAAGGTTCAACGCCGAAAGCTACCTATCCTGATGCAACATATTTTCAATTTATACTCTTTCGACAAATTCTGCATATTGTTGCCTTTCTGTTGTCATCAAATTCCATTCAGGTGGGGGATTGTAATAAATGGTTTGAGAAAAAACAGATTTTTTTCAAATTTTGGTCTAATTTTCAGGTGGGACCCATGTGCCAAAATTGGTGGGTCTAAGTGATAACGCATTTCTATGTCGCGCTGTGATTTACGTAGTATATTTAGTTGGTCAAAACCATTATCGGGTGAATGAAAAATTGATGCCAAAATGGGCTCCATGAAAATGGTGTGTTTGGTAGAATTTTCATAAAAGTTTGAGTTAAGGTTTGTCCCACATTGGTTTGGTGGGCAAACTTTGTGTAGGTTTATAAGGCTTGGGTTTGGAACTTGGGAAAGGCCCCAAGGGATACCCAAGTTTTGTGGAAGAGCGAGGTTATAGGCAAAGTGGGCTAGACCCATTGGACCCAAAACAAACACACATGCGCGCGCGTGCGCTGCCGCCGCCATCTGTTCGGTTGGGCGGGCTGGGTTGTGCTTGAGCACGGGTGCATGATGTGAGGTTGGGTTGGGCTTGTATGGCCCAATACTAATTCTTTTGGGGCCAAAAACATTTGAATTTTATTTTTTATTTGGAAAATAAATTCTGTCTGGTTTTGTTTTCAAATTTCATATTGGAAAAATTCAAATTTTGGCTTGCACCTCTTTAAATTTTTTGTATAGGTTCCATACTTGTTCGAACAGATTCAAATATGTTCAGTTCAATCCTAACAAGTTCCTACCTGTTTAATTTAAATTCAAATAGGTTCTGTATCTGTTTAATTCAAATTGAATAGGTACTAAACCTGTTCAAATAGGTTTGCTACCTGATGAATTCAAAATTGAAAAGCCATCATTGCACCTATAAATAAACAAGTTCCTCATTTGGATTTTCACTTAATTTTTCGTCCTCAATTCTGTTATTACTCTCTACATTTTGCTGCATTTTTTTTTCTGTGAGAAAGAAAGAGTGTAAACAAAAAGTGTGTTCGTTGTGCGAATAGTTTGTAGTGCTGCTACTATTCATTATTGATCATTTTATCTTAGGAGATAGACATCCACAATCTGAAAGCACCGAGGAGAGGACGAATCTGTCTTAAGGATACAGTGTTGAACATTGGACTTAATCAAAAATTTGTTCGAGAAACTAATAAGGTAAATGATTAGTTTTCTTTTATGTTTTACTAATTTTTTCTTTATCAGATTTTGATTTTGTTTTTGTAATAAAATAAGAATCTGTTATTTTATTTATTTTTTTATATATTGTTTTGATTTTTATAATCAGAAAGTCTCTTTCTTTTCTTTAATTCTTTCCTTGAATACTTTGAAGATTGTCCAACATTAACAACTTAACTCAACTATCAATAACATGATAAAAGAACTTGAACAACAGTTAACGGTACAGAATCCCGAATCTGAGAGTATGAAAAGGATTGGATCTAAACTAGAACCATTATAGGGTGGGAGAAAAGAAGGGAGGAAACGGTTGGTTTTTGTGAGTTGGCATATTTGGCAACTGCCAAAACTTGTACCAATTTGGCACAAGTTTTGACATTTACCAAATATAATAGTTGTCAAAGCTTATCATTGGAGAACCACTTTTGCTCCACACTTGCTATAAAATGGCGTTGGCAATTCCAATGAAAAACCATTAGAAATGCTCTTAGTATTACTATTTATTTTATTTCATATTATATTTTATAATATAATATATATAATTTAATACATAACATATATATATGGTGATCATTCACCGAATTCTCTTATTATAATAATATCATATATATATATATTATAAAGTTAAATTATAATATATTATTTATAATAATTTTATATAAACACTTAAAATATATAAAAATCTATAAAATCTTATAAAATTATAAAATAATATATATTATTGTTATGGTATTATTAATCTAATAGTGTATAAATAAACACTCTTTATCTTATGTCTCCAACTTAATATCATCACATTACTAATTTGCTCACTCAATCCCACTATACTCATAACCCTATTTAATCTAATCCGCCAAACAAACATGACCTAAGATTTTAGGCTACGTTTGTTTAGCGGATTAGGTTGGATGTAATTGTTAGTGAGAGGATGGTTAGTGAAAGGATTGTTAATGTGGAGATTGTTAGTGGGGACATTAAGTAAAAGTGTGTTTGTTACGATGATAGTATGGGAGATGATTAGTGATGTTAAAAAAAATTAAAACAAATATTAAAACAAACAAGTGTACTTGGTAAAAAAATAAAACTTTTAAATAAAATAGACTCAATCTGCTCACTATTTTTCTAATCCCATCCAAAATCCAACAAGCTAATCCCCTATTGCGAGGGATTACTAAGCTCGTCGGACTATTACTCCCCCCTCCCAAAACACCACCAAACAAGCTGTGGGTGGGACCCACATCCATAACACTCAAATCTACCCTCCCATACCAGTAAACAAACATGGCCTTACTTTCTTCATGTTTCAAACCTTTTGGCCATGTTTGTTTGACTCTTTTGGGAAGGGGGATCGGACTAATAATCCGTGAGACCTACCTAAGGAGTGTTTGGTTGGTGATAACAATATATTAATTGTAATAATTTTATATAAATACTTAAAATATATAAAAATACATAAAATCTTAAAATAATACATATTATTGTATTATTAATTTAGAAGTGTACAAATAAATACTCTTTATCTTACATGTCTAATTTAATACTATCACATTATTAATCTATTTATTCAATTTTATCATATTCATGATTCATTTAACCTAATCCATCAAACAAATATAGATGTCCTGTTTGTTTTCACAGGTAGAACGGAGGGGATTAATAGTGAGGGGATTAAATAAAATTATATTTGTTTTGATGATAGTTGTTAGTGTAGGAATTGTTAAATTATTTTTATATAAAATAATAAAACAAAAAAAATACAAAAAATTAAACATTAATGTTCAAAAAATATTCCTAATATGTAAAAAAAAATATATATATATATATTTCTAATCCCCTCACTATTTTTCTGATACTACCTCCACCTCCTTCATTTCAATCCCCCTTTCAACCTCCATCTTAATTTACTCTTCCATCCTAATTCTTTTCCCAACTCTACAGATAAATACAACACTAAATAGTCTCGTTTCTATCCTAATCCCATCCCATTCTTTACGCTCCAAAACAAACGGTGCTAGAGAGCAATGTGTCTATGTCTAGTACCTTATTGTCTAGGCAATTTACTGCCGCGCTGCAAACGTTGTTCGAGGTCTTTCACCTGGCTTTGTTTTATCAAGAAAAATGTTTGGAAGCTTTAAAGGAATCTTAGGGGTGGGCTACCCCCATTGATATGATATTTTGAATTTGGTTTTTTTTTTTTTTTTATTTTTCACGTCATTAAAACTCAATTAGAACTTCAAAATTAAGGAGATGTATCATTGCTAGTTTCATTAAACTTTTTAATGGTTCAAATTTCACAAGGATAGTATGCCATAAAAAGAAGGATAAATTACAAATATACCCCATGAGATTTAATTAAAATACAAATCACTCTTATGGTTTTGAAAATTATATTTCACCTTTTGAGGTTTTTAATTTTATAACAAATCGCTAATTTTATTAATAAATCATGAAATTAATAAACAGTTTCTAATAATATTATAAATATGTTTCAATTAATAATTTAGTTAATTATATTATTATATAGGAGAGCAACTATGAATTTTATTTTTTTAGTTAATTTTGTTAAATAAATTTTTTTTGACAAGACAGTATTTGTAATTTTTCAAATTATGAGTAATCTGTATTTTAAATAAATTTCAAGGAATGTATTTATAATTTACCCTAAAAAGAATTACCCAAACTATTCTAAATTATATTTTATAATATATACATATATGGTGATCATTCACAGAAGACTTTCTCTTATTATAATATATATATATATATATATATATATTATAAAGTTAAATTATAATATATTATTTACAATAATTTTATATAAATACTTAAAATATATAAAAACGCATAAAATCATAACATAATACATATTATTATATTATTAATTTAAAGGTGTACAAACAAACACACTTAATACCACTATATTATTAAGGACAAATTACCAATACTTCTAGCGGTTTGACTAAAATACTGACGCCTTGTTTGGTTTGTTTTTCAGAAATATTTTTAGGAAAAATTATCTACAAATAAATTTTTAAGAGTAATCAAACCAAACAAATTTTTTCAAAAAAAATTTTAAAATTTTGTTTGGTTACCTACTTTCTAAAATCACTCTCTCTCTCTCTCTCTCATACACATTAAATCAATCATTTTTTTTAAAACTCTCTCAAAATAATTTTCTAAAACCATTTCTGAAAAAAGGTAAACCAAACAAATTTTCGTACTTTTTATCTCAAAAACTACTCTACAAACACAAACCAAACACACTTCCTGAGGTTTGAAAAATTACAAATTGTCTCTTGAAATTTATATTTACATAACAAATGAGGAGACAATTTGTTATACAAATATAAACCTCATGGGACAATTTGTTCTGCAAATATAAACCTCAAGGAGCGAGATATAATTTCTTAAATCTCAAAAAAAATCTGTATTTTAGTCAAACCTCTAAGAAGTATTAATAATTTACCCTATTATTAATCTTCCTGTTCAATTTTACCATCGTCATAATCCATCTAACCTTATCTGCCAGACAAAATTTGAGTTCAATGGGTCTACTAGTACCTTATTGTCTGGGCAATTAACTGCCTTGTTGCAAACATTGTTCGAAGTCTTCAATTAATAATTCCACAATTCAATTTGCTTTTAATATTACCATTTGTAAATATTCTGTAATAATAAATGTGTATATAATACTTGATCTTAAAGTGTAATTTATCCAATTTAATGTAATTTATCCAGATTAATCTTAACATTATGTTTCTTAAATAGATTTAATTTAATAATTTTATTTTGATTTATATTTTAATCTCATTATTAATTATATCGTGCCTTCAAGTACGAAGATACACTAATATATATATATATATATATATGGTGGTCATTCACCGAAGACTCTCTTATTATAATAATATTATACATATATATATATATATTATAAAGTTCAATTATAATATATTATTTATAATAATTTTTTATAAATGTTTAAAATATATAAAAATATATAAAATCGTAAAATAATACATATTATTGTATTATTAATTTAGAAGTGTACAAATAAATATTTTTTTATCTTATATATCTAATTTAATACCATTATATTATTAATCTATTTATTCAATTTTATTATATTCATAATCCATCTAATCTAATCTGTCAAACAATAGGTCTAAGTCTAGTACCTTATTGTCTAGGCAATTTAGTGTCGTGTTGCAAACGTTGTTTGAGGTCTTTCAAATAACTTTTTAGAACAAATTACAAATATATCTCTTGTGATTTGATTAAAATATAAACTATCCTTTATAATTTTAAAAATTACATTTTACCTCTCGAGATTTTTAATTTCATAACAAATCGCTCATTTTATTAATAAATTATCAAATAAATTAACAATTTTTAATAATGCTAAAAATATGTTTCAATTAACAATTTAGGTAATTTTATTATGTTGTAGGAGAGCAATTATGAATTTTATTTTTTTAATTAATTCTGTTAAATAATTTTTTTTAACAAAGGATATTTATAATTTTTCAAACCACACAAACAATTTGTACTTTAAGCAAACGAGGTGTATATATAATTTACCCAACTTTTTAATTGTTTAAATTTCACAAGGATAATACGGCATAAAAAGAAAGGTAAGTTACAAATATACCCTATAAGATTTAATTAAAATATGAATCACTCTTATATATGATTTTGAAAATTATATTCTATCTTTTGAGATTTCTAATTTTATAACAAATTGTCTATTTTAATAATAAATCATGAAATCAATTAACAGTTTTTAATGATGTAAGAAATATGTTTTAATTAATAATTTAGTTAATTTTATTATTATATATGAGAGTAATTATGAATTTTATTTTTTTAATTAATTTTGTGAAATAAAAAATTGTGACAAAGGAGTATTTATAATTTTTAAATCACAAGAAGCAATCTGTATTTTAAACAAATTTTAAGAGATGTATTTATAATTTACCCACAGAAGACTTTCTCTTATTATATAAACACTTAAAATATATGAAAACACACAAAATCATAAAATAATACATATTATTGTACTGTTAATTTAAAGGTGTACAAACAAACCCTCTTTTTTTTTTGACATGTTTAATTTAATATTATTACATTATTAATCTTTCCATTCAATTTTATCATATTCAAAATCCATCCAACCTAATTCCTGCAATCAAGCAAACATGGAGAGCAATGGGTCTAAGTCTAGTAGCTTATTGTCTAGGCAATTTACTGCCGTGTTGCAAACGTTGATCGAAGTCTTTCAGATGGCTCTGTTTTATCAAACGTTTCTAATGGTTCAAATTTCACAAGGGCAATAACCATAAAAAGAATTACCCAAACTATTTAGTTACATAAAGCATCCTAAAAAAAACATACTCGATTCATTAGAAACAAAGTAATGGCAAAGTGGGTTAGTGTTCTCTACACTGCCTGTGTGTGGTGGTGCTTCTTCAGCAGCACCCCTGCCACTTGCTTGGTGAATGAGACCGATAGATTAGCTTTGATTGCTTTCAAGGCTGCAATTGATCAAGACCCAATTGGGGCCTTGAGATCCTGGAATGATTCAGTGCACTACTGTGATTGGAATGGCATTTGGTGCAGTCGTCGACATCCTGATAGAGTCGTGAAGTTGAAACTAAGCTCGCAAGGCCTGGTAGGATCGCTCTCACCTCATATTGGAAACCTCTCCTTTCTCAAAACCATCGTCCTTCAAAACAATAGCTTCCATGGCCTAATCCCACAAGAGATTAGTCATTTGTTTCGGCTTCGAAACATAATACTCAGCAATAATTCATTTAACGGTGAAATACCCACCAACCTTTCCCGATGCTCAAATCTTGAATACCTTAACTTGATCGACAACAACTTGACTGGAAACATCCCGGCCGAGCTAGGATCTTTGTCAAAGCTTAAAGGTTTGGGCTTAACTCGTAACAACCTTTTAGCAGGAACCATCCCTCCTTCCCTTGGCAACCTTTCAGTTCTTTCAGTACTTTCTTTAAGCGACTGTGGGTTGCAAGGAGATATTCCAAAGGAAATTGCCCAACTTCAAGGCCTCACACTTGTCCAACTATCCCTAAACAGTCTATCTGGTACAATTCCTGCAGGCATTTACAACATCTCTAGTATCTCTGAGTTTGATATGTACCATAACCAACTTCATGGATACATCCCTTCTGACATAGGCTTAAGCCTTCCCAATCTCAACGATCTTCTTCTTTCAGAGAATCGGTTTATAGGACCACTTCCTACTTCATTGTCAAATGCTTCAGGACTTCAACAAATAGTCCTCTATCTGAATGATTTTGTGGGGCCAATACCAAGAGATCTTGGAAGACTTTTAAGCCTCCGAAATTTGATCCTTGGTGGGAATAGGCTGCAAGACGACCTCAGTTTTATTTCATCATTAACAAATTGCACGAGTCTACAATATATTGACGTGAAAATCAATCTTCTCAGAGGTCCGATGCCGGAGTCCATAGCTAATCTCTCTTCTGCGATTATCATCATTGACATGGCAAGCAATCAAATACATGGCAGCATGCCTTCAGGTATTGGGAACCTTCTTGGTCTCACTGACTTCCAAATGGAACAGAATCAACTTAGTGGCCCTATTCCTACCACCATTGGAAAACTTTATAATTTGCATAAACTTAATTTTTACAGAAACAATTTCACACAGCTACCATCCTCAGTAGGGAACTTGACTTTGTTAAATAGTCTCGACTTGGGGCAAAACAATATCTATGGAAGCATACCTCCGAGTCTCGGCAATTGTCATAGCTTGTTGGAATTAGATCTTTCCCATAATAATCTCAATGGTTCAATACCCACTGAAATTATGAGACTCTCCTCCATTTCAATTTTCTTTAGCTTAGCTAACAACGGATTGACTGGTGGTCTTCCATCAGACGTTGGGTCTTTGAAAAATCTTGAAGATTTGGATGTGTCCAATAATAGATTATCAGGACCTATTCCAAACTCTCTGAGCAATTGTTTGAGCTTGGAATGGCTTCATTTGGAAGGTAATTCATTTCAAGGAATGATACCTCAAAGTTTGAGAGAGCTAAGGGGTTTACGAGAGTTGGATCTTTCACACAACAATTTATCGGGGTTGATCCCAAGTTTTCTAGGTGAGCTCCACTTAGAAAAGTTGAATCTATCTTTTAACAAGCTACAAGGGGAAGTTCCAATGAAAGGAGTTTTTCAAAATGGAAGTGCTATTTCAGTGGTTGGTAATAATGATCTATGTGGAGGCATTCCACCCTTGAGTCTTCCTCCTTGCCTGTCCTCGAAGTCCAACAGCAATAAGTTCTCTCACAAGAAGAAAGTCATACTCATCGTGGTTGTTCTTGTGTTAGGCTTAACAATGTTGGTTTGCTTATTTTTCATATTCCTTCATCCGCGACGCATTTCAAGAAAAAAAGCCTTTTCCATGCCATCGCTCAAGCACCATCTGTTACGGGTTTCTTATGCAGAGCTTCTCAAAGCCACTGATGGATTTTCTAAGGACAATCTAATTGGTGTTGGAAACTATGGTTCTGTTTACAAAGGAATTCTCAATCAGGTTAAGACAGTAGTGGCTGTGAAAGTGCTCAGTCTCGAGCAGAAAGGAGCTTCGAAGAGCTTCATGTCAGAATGCAAAGCACTAAGAACCATACGGCATAGAAATGTGTTGAAAATTTTGAGCATTTGTTCTAGTATGGATTTCCAAGGTAATGAATTTATGGCTTTGGTATATGAGTTTATGGTCAATGGAAGCTTAGATAAATGGCTGCACAAAGATGGAGTCCAAAATGAAGGGCAGGAAGAAGAATCCAGCAATCTAAAGTTTATTCATAGGTTGAACATTGCCATAGATGTTGCTGCTGCAATTGAGTATCTTCACTGTCATTGCGGTTCGACGATTATTCATGGTGATTTGAAGCCAAGTAACGTTCTCTTGGATGATGAGATGACTGCTCATGTTGGAGACTTTGGGTTAGCAAAAATTATCTCCACTGTTTCAAGTGAGGTGGTTCAGTATCAGAGCAATTCAACTGCAGTAAGGGGAACAATAGGCTATGTTGCTCCAGGTATGGGTTCACTTTTAATCCCCATAATCATGCAACCACAAAAGCGCTGCAATAAACATTACCCTTCCTACAGGCTTACTATATGCTGTGCATTAGTTTTGACATCCTTTTGCTTTAAATGCTCTTTGAAACACAAGCCAATGAATGCTCCCTGATGTGTTGTATAAGCTGGTCTTCAAAACATGTCTTTCTCATGACTTCCTAATTAAAACATATTCCAAAGCTAACTCAGTTTATCTTAATTCTAGACTCTGCTGATTAAAAAATAGAAATTCTCGGACTAGATAGGGATAAATTTACTAAACTTGGGCAATGCCTTTGATTAAACAGTGTTTGTTGGATTTAATTTTCAAGTTGACATTGGACTTGGTTGTTTCAGCTAGTGAAAGTACTGCTTTGAGCTAGGTTGTGAGTTAAGCCTAAAGATTTACAATCAGTTTAATCATTTGCAAACTACATCATATATAACAGAGACCTAAAAAACATCAATTTCAAGTTTCATCCAAATTATTTTTACTTGTTAGTTTCATATAAGATACGGCATTTTAGGATGATTTGGTGTATCGTCTAGTGTAGAGAGATTTATTGTTGGGACATTGGCTTGTATTGTTTCAAAATGCGGGCAATAGCCCAATAATATAAATTCACACACACATAAAATGGGTGGGAGGCACCCTTGAAAAATCTGATTTTTTTGTAAAAGACTCATGGATTATTCATTTCCTTGTAGCTTTGTTATATGAGCATTTGCCTATATTTCGCGGGAGTCGTGCGAGTATATCCAACCTAAAAAAAAAACCTTTTTTTCTATGTAAAACTACCAGAATAGGGCCCTAGTTTTTCTAAGACACTAGTGGTTTGACTAAACAATATCCCGACCATTCATTGAACTTGTACCTGTAAACCACCACAACCTGTTTGTGCTGGACCCATTTATGTTTGATTTGGTCAAAAGACTGTTCATTTTTCTCAATATAACATATTACATGCAGTTTTCTTGACGTTATGACCTTCCTACCTCACTTGCACAGACCAAAAAAAGAAAAATTGTAATTGATATATGTGAAAAAAAACAACATAATAGATGCCCTCAACCATATTGTTTCTTCCAACTACAATTGGGTTATATTTTAAAAATTATTTTAGGATTACAACTTTGTGAATTAATCAGATTTTCAGTTTGCAAACTGAAGTGTACTAACACATGAATCAATTTGCAGAGTATGCCATGGGCAATAGAGCTTCCCCACTAGCCGATGTGTATAGCTATGGGATTCTTCTCTTGGAGATGTTAACAGGTAAAAAACCTACCGATAATGTATTTAAGGATGATCTAAGTCTTCATAGCTTCGTTGAGAGTGCTTTGCCTGACCAAGTGATGGAGATTGTGGATCCTCGCATTCTTTCAGAAGATGAGCCAATAAGTTGGCTCAAGGACAACCTGGTTTCTATGTTGAGAATTGGAATTGCATGTTCTATGGAATCACCAAGAGATCGAATGCAGATTCAATATGTAGTTAACGAATTGTGTAAGATAAAAAATGCTTACGAAAAGCTGGGTTGAGCAAGGACTAAGAAAACATGATATCCAAAGGTGTGTCTCCTAACAATGCTATTTGAGAATTGAGCTTTGTGTCTCCTAGACAAAACATATTTATTACCCCTTCCGAAAAATCTATGTTACATTTCTCATAGGTTTTTTTTTTTTTGGTTTCAATTCTGTTTGTGCAGGAAAGACTAGTAAACCAAAGCATTCTTATGACTACCCTATTTTCTCCGAGGATGCTTGGGGGACTATGTTGCTATGGTCCTCATATTGTCTTCGTCGGCTGAGCATTTGATAAATAACTGCAATTTTAGTTCTTATTTGAATATATAAAATTTGCTCATGTGGGATCTTTAAGTTTAAGTGTGTATGTGTTTTTCCTTCTTATAATCTTTCTGGTGTAACGTTTTGCACTTCGCTGAATAACTTGTCATCATTTCATTAGTGTAAGTCTAGTTTCTTTTGTGGTTCTAAAATTCAAACCTAGATACCATGCTTCAATTATTGTCTGGTTTTAATTTCTCATCAATTTGAGCGGTTCTTCAGCCACCTAGATGAAAACTTGTTAAGGCCAAAATGCTTTCAATTTTCAGCAAATTTATTAATTGTACCCAAGAAAATAAAGGGAAAAAAAACACTCAATTTTCTTGTGGATTTTTCTCACCATTCACTACTAGAAAATACATTTTTGGCAACCATTTTTGGCGACAAACAAATTTAGTCGCCAAAAGTTACGGAATCGGCTACCAAAAATAAAATTTGTCGGAAAAAGTCAAATATTTAGCTACTAATTCTTTTTAGTCGGGGAATATTGATTATTGGCGACTAAAAAAAATTTAGTAGCTAAAAATATCACAATTGGTGACTAAAAGAAATTTAGTCTGCAAAAATGCCAGAAATTGGCGACAAAAAATAAATTTAGTTGCTGTAGGTGTACATTTGGCTACTAAAACCTTTGGTCGGCAAATGTAAAATAAAAAATTAATTTTTACCTTTTGGCGACTAAAATTTTAGTCGCCAAAAGTTGATTTTCAGCGACGAAATATAATGTTAGTCGTCGTTGGTGTACATTTGGCTACTAAAACCTTTGGTCGGCAAATGTAAAATAAAAAATTAATTTTTACCTTTTGGAGACTAAAATTTTAGTCGCCAAAAGTTGATTTTCAGTGACGAAATGTAATGTTAGTCGCCAAAAAATTAAAATAATTGGGGGGAAACATTTTAAATTTTGGAGGGATTTATCAAGCCCCCAAATCTTCAACACATTTCATTCTCTCTCTCACTCTGACCCTTGGAGACTCCCCGACGAAGCTAACCCTCCAAAACCCATCTCCGATTTTCACTCTCCTCTGTCCCAACTGTAAAATTTTTGTCTAGAATGGACTTGGAAGAAGAGTACGATCCAAGCTACAACGATGAAGACGAGGATGAGATCACTCAAGAAGACGCTTGGGCTGTAATCAGTGCTTACTTCGAAGAGAAGGGTCTGGTTCGTCAACAGCTCGATTCCTTCGATGAGTTCATTCAGAACACTATGCAAGAAATTGTTGAAGAGTCCGCAGATATCGAGATTCGACCCGAGTCACAGCACAACCCTGGTCACCAGACCGTTCTCGCTGAGGTTCTACTCTTAAATCACTAGGTTCATGTCTTCTGTAGTTGAAAACCCAGTTGAAAAAATTGGAAATTGAATCAGATGAAATTGAATACAGAATCAAAGTTTTGTGATAGTTTACAGGGTTTCTGTGTAGTTTTCAGGAAATGTAGTTTTGTGATAGTTTGGTTGAAGTTGAACTCAAAATCAAAGTTTTGTTGTGGTTTTGGGGGTAGCAGAGTCAATTGCTAGTAGCTGCAGTTGGGTGGTGAAAATAAAGTTTTGTGATGATTTGATTGAAGTTGCAATGAAGATTGAAGTATTTGTAATTTGTGATGCATTAAAACTAGTTGATTTAGATTGTCCTTTTTTTTGGGGGGGGGGTAATGGTTTAGTATTAAAATTTTATGAATATATATAAATTCATTAACAATATAAGAGAGTTACATTGCTTCAAATCTAAATGTAATGTTAGAAATCATACTTTCCTATCCTCTTTTTTATTTTCAATTTCAATTAATTGAAGCACAAAGCAATACACTTTCTGAAAAATCTATTTAGTTGGGTTTTAAATCAATCTGCATATCATAGATGACTGCCTATGTGTTTCCATGATAGCCCAAAAAATAATAAAATAAAAACCAAACAACTGATATTGTTTATGAATGGGAATTGAAGAAGCAGGCCATCAATTTCCTTCTTTGCATTGCAGATATATTGTGAATCCTTGTTTTAAAATTATAAAGGTGGATCAAATTATAAAGTTTTTTTTTTCTTCCTAGTGCTGAACAATGACTCTTTGGTCCTTGTGGAAACTCACAATGGGCTGACCGTAGTTCTAAGAACTTTTATTTGATATAGATTTAGGTTGTTCTTTTCATTAGTCATGAGACCTTTGATTTGGAACTCTGATCTATGCTTAGGAAATTTGGGAATTCATTCATTTGTTCTGAGCAACTTCTATTGGATATAATAATTATTAGGACAACTCTACAATGTGTGTGCACCCCTAAAAAGGGTATGGAAGTGATTCCTTTTCAAGGTAATGGCTTAATCCTAGATGGGAAAGGAAGTGATCCTAATCATTGTGCAGTCCAATTGTAATTGAAATATTCTCACTAACAGGGACATCAATAGATTTTGTGGAAGGTAAAACACTCAGCAATTTGAAGAGAAGATTATTCCTAAAAAATCGTTTTATTAAGCACTGAAAATGCTTTTCATTTCTTTATTATGGTCGCTATGTCGATTGTAGTTTTCTAGTTTGCTTGAGAATATTGCCTTCATTATCTTAAGTGGGAGCATCGTGTAATGGATCACATTTTTTTAAATTATCTTAAGCAAGATAATTATTTACTAAAGGTATCCAGAGTTGTTCATCATTTGCGCATAACACAGAGCAACATGAGTCAATGGTAGGGCATCATTTTATGTTGACCGATTAGTTGGTAAACCGTAGGCATCGTAGCTCTGCAAGTAGTAGGGTGCATAATCTGTCAAGGAAAGTGACTGCATAATATAATCCATTGACTTCATCATTTTTTAAAATAAATAGGGGAGCTTAAGAGTTAAAAATGAAGCCTATCTTTTGTGATCCCAGAAATTTAAAAATGGGTTTCTGTAATTTCTTGTGAAATTAAAATATGATCATCATTGTAATTTGCTTCAATTAAATTTATACTGTATTTTGTTGTTTATTTCTTTGATTGCTATCAATGACTTGTAAATGCATCACCCTTCTGTTTGTATTATTCGTTTCTATAATTATGATATACACTCTTTGTCCTAGCAAACATATGCAGTGAATCATAATCAGCTATGATCTAATTTCTTATAGGCAGAAAACTATTGGTCACCGTACCAATTGCAGCAAGTGCAAGTTGGGCCGAGGGCAGTTTTGTGGAGATTGCTTATACACAAGGTAAATTTAAAAACGTATATTGTCTATCAAAAAAATATTTGAGGATTTTATTTTTTCCCCAAATATTTGCAAACTATGTGATGCAAAATAAATGGAAGCTATGTTGAGGCTTATTGAAATTTGAGATTTTTTCTTTGTTGTCAGAAAAAAAAAAGGTGAACCATGTTCTATTCCTTACCGAATGAAATTTGTATTCATCAAGCCATAAATAGCGATTTGATGTTTTTTTGCAGTAATTTTTAAAATTTGAACTCTTAATAAGAATAAATATGCTTTTATCTTACTAGCTTACATGATATGTAATCCTAATAGACATGTTTAAAGTCTTACCTCCATCATATGAATAAATACCCTTTTCTGTGAATAAACATTTTGGAAGATCAGCCATTCAATTAGATATACCACTTGTAATGGTAGTGCTGCCCATGAATAAAGAGAAATATACAATTGGAGGTGTGCAATTACAACATGAAGCATTTACTTTATTTTTAATCTATTAACCTTAGGATGCTATATGACATTGTTTATTTTCAATATATGACATTGTTGTTGGTGATGTTATACCTCTTAAGATTGGTGATCAGGTGAGTGTAGCCTATTTAAGTGGGTTTGATTTGTCGAACATACAAATTTGTTTTTATGAATCCACTATTGCAACTGTAGATATTACTGCTTATGAACACGAGAAAAAATAGGTTGTTACCTTTCCATTTTTCCCTGGTCCCAGCATATGGAATCATAATTTCTGGTCATTCTCTTGCCATCGATGAATCTAGCATGACTGGGGAAAGCAAGATTGTAAGTTATTTAGAATCAACACATAATGAGGATTGTTGATGGCAAGTATCTCGGAAGTATTTGAGCATTTAGTTTTTTATGTGATTTATTTAAATTAATTCACCATCAAAAAAATATATAAATGTGCATGTATCATATTTATAATCACCTAATTTCAAATTCAACCCAGTGGGATTCATTTTATGTCTTTACTCATTTTAGCTGTGCTCTAGCAACAATGAATTGTACTCTCCTTTACAAGCTCTGGTCAGGACCCATATGGTGTGGAAGAAGGACAAGAAGAGAATTAGGAGAGTGAGGTGCACCTGCTATTTCCCTTCCCACTGCAGGCATCCGTAGTGTGTGTGTGTGTTGGGTCGGTGGAGCCATGCTAACAATAACTCTTTGGTCCTTGTTGAAACTCAGAAATGAATGTATATTTAAGAATGCAGCACCAGAATTGTACATTTTGCACTCCAATTTTATTTACTAATTTTAGGATTGATTATCAGGTTGATATTTTGTATTACGTATCTATACTATATATATAACCAAATGTAGTTGTTAAGTCAAAAGACTCAAAAACTTGAATCCTAAATTCTCATAATTTTGGAAAAATAAAATAAATACGTGGCACATCTTTTTACCACTCTTCTCACCATTCAAGTATTCTCACTTCCTCTCCCAATTGTATTATCTAAAAAAATATTTTAAAAAATCAAATAATATCTTTCATTGGAGTTGTGATATACATATGTATATAGAACCCCACATGTTTATCACCGTATCACATAAATTTAAATAATAGTAATAAAAAAGAACTCACAACTCTCACAACTCCTATTCCCACTTATTTTATATATATATATATATATAAAATAAAATGTTAGCATTTATCTGATTCACGTTTGCTTTTAAAAAATAAAATAATTTCATAGCCTATAAATAAGATCAAGATTTCAAAGTTGAAATTTTATTTAATTTATTCTATTTTCTCGTATTTATATTATTTTATTTTTAAATTTGAACTTAAATTTTTACTTTATTCAGAACTTCCTATCTCTTGGAGTTTATCTTCTATTTGAACTTGATTGTTGTAGATTTTCATATATTCCAACTTAATCTTTTAAAAATTTATCTTCAAGTTGAACTTTATTTATCTTTAAAAATCGTCAATTAATTATCCATATAAATTTTAAATATGATATAATTCCAAGTATATCTTTTGTCTAAGCTTAATCTTTTCAATATAAAAACAAGTGCTTGAAAAAGGAACCATGAACATGACATTGAAAAGAAAAAAAAAAAAAAACAATCAATATTGTGCCCTTTTCGACTCTCCTTCACGGTGCCTAAAAAATTTTGCTTTAAATTTCAAGTCACAAGTGAATTTTTTTTTTTTCAATTGTATCGATTTTACATTTAAAATGTGTACTTACATGAGTTTTTGCCTTTGTGGGAAAGAAAGTTTATATAAATGAATATTATTATTTTATTTTTGCTGTAAATTCTATTTATGTTTTTGTTTCTTTTTCTTTTTTCTACAATTTGTATTTTTTTATTTCTTTCTTTTTTGGCTAATAATGTGTCTTTTAATTGAGATTTCATTCTATCTTTGAAGTGCTACTATTAATTTGTGACTCTTTCACTTATTGACCATTTGTGTTTAATTATTTTGGGTGCAGATGTTATATTGGAAGCGAAGAGAATATCAAAATTTATTTGGATATGGATTTATGTTTTAAATTTAATCATCAATTATATTTGGTTGTTGATTGCCATGTTGAAATAACTTATGATTAAATTAATTTTCAAGATCTCATTTCTTTTGAGACCTAAACCACAAATTTCTTCTTTTTTTAAATATCTTTTTATGCAGATTCAAAG
>NW_021025257.1:725662-752467 GCF_004153795.1 Camellia sinensis
TAATAAAAGATACCCCGGATAAGGATGTTAATGACGACGACTTCTTCTGGGTATCGGGCAATTTTGAGGATCACCGAAATAAGCTTGGCTACGCAGAGCCACTGAATAAACCGAACTCATCCTTAGTTCGGTCCTTCTTTTTTTCCCTTTCTTATCTCAGCTTTCCATGTAGAACCTATGGTACAGTCTTAGACCGAACCAACGACTTTCGGCCGGTCTAACCCCATACCGATATAACTCCAAGTTGCCTTCGGACCGAAGTATCTTTTACAGTCACTGTGCCGAAGTAACTTTGTCTATCTTAGGCCGGAGTAGCCTTGCCTCTTCTTGGCCGGAGTAACATTGCGGCCTTCCCTGGGCCGGAGTAACATTGCGGCCTTTTTACCAAGTCTTTGGCACTTTGGGCCACAAAGCCCATCTCATAGATCGGCCCAATTTTTACCAAAAATTACCCTCTCAATTGCCCCTTAAGTCATTTTGAACATATCTTTACACAGTTGTTACTCACAGAGTTCTGGGCTACAGTAAAGCTAGAGCGCGTCCCCAGTCGCCAACCCTACACAGTTTACAGATTGAACACACACTAAGCTACACAGTTGGGAAAGATAATAACTTAATCCCTAATTTGCCTCGGTGTGGTTCTACATCTATATCCTCATTAAGATGCCTTAAACTAGGCCTAAGAATGCCTAGGATGGGATGAGGATGCAAAGATGCATTCAGAAAACATTTTCAGAATTTTCAAAAAACAGAGTTCACGCTCGAGCGTAGGTTACTCCGCTCGAGCGGACATGCAGACAAAGGTTTCCGCTCGAGCATAGAATTACCCGCTCGAGCGTTCTGTAAAACAGTCAAAAGTGCTGGATAGGTGAAAATCACGCTCGATTAGGCGCTCAACACCCGCTCGAGCATGAGACACAATGTCTCGCTCGAGTGTCAATTATTCCGCTCGAGCGGACATCAAAACAGTGCAAAGTACTGGGAGCACGAATTTCACGCTCGAGCGCCAGTCACCCCGCTCGAGCGTGAGTTCAAAATCTGGAATTCCCAGGTTTGAACCTCAAGCTCAAATTCAACTTTTAAAACATAAATTTCGATCCTCTTGGGCTAGTTTGCTGGAAAACACATCAAAACTCATAGTTTAACATGATTCAAAGCTCAATTGTAAAATCAAAGCCCCAAAGGAAGATCAATTCAACTCAATTTGAAACCAAATTTCATGAATATGAATAACATGCAAACATGCATGAATTTAACCAATTCAAAGCTTCCAACACTTGCTCTAATGAGCCAATTCTCTTCAAAAACATGATCATTTCCTGAACTTTAGCATAAACATGAACATGCATGTGAGATTCCAAGAACATTAACTTCAAAACTCAAGAATGGCAACATGCATGCATGGATTAAGCTGTTAATTCAACAACTTGAGCTAGTTCTAGACTTAATTCACTAAGTTGACATGAAACATGCAAGATCAAGCTCAATTCATAAATAAGAGGGTACTTACTCTACCTTAGGTCTTGAATTACAAGACTAGCAGCTCAATTTAGCAATGGATTCCTCAAATCTACCAAGTTTCCAAGCCAATCCTCAAGGACTCAAGATGAACAACTCAATTCCTCTCACTCTCTCACTCTAGTCGGCTAGAACAAGGAAATAGGCTGATGAAATGTGTTATGTGATCAAGTGTGTGTAAGGCCCAAATGTTGTCTAGGTAGTAGGCCACTCATGTGACAAAATGGTAATTACAGCCAATATATGTAATTAATCAATATTCAACCTAATTTAATCATACCAAATCACATTTTAGATAAATACGGCAAAAAATCATCCTAATTCCAATGAACACAAATCATCAATCAATTTCAGATTCGGCCGTCGATAAGGCCTTCAATTCGCAATTGAAACACAAAGGCATGAATAGATAATCAAACAGTCAACAGATAGACATACAATTAAACAGATATACTTAATCAATTCAGTTCCAGATTTCAGTCAATCAGTTCAGTACTTCAATCAATTCAGTTACCAATCATAATCAGTCTCAGTTTAGGAGTAATCAGTGGTTAATCGGTAAACGGTGACGAGGGTTGTTACAACTAATAATACCAAGGGATTAATAGTCCCCTCCGTATCTCTCAAAACAAGCATCCCATTAATAATACTAAGGGATTAGTAATCCCAATCCCCTCCCTATAACCCCAAACAAACGGGGCCTTAAGGTCATGCTAGCTGCTATCTAGCTTCCACAACTTTATGATTACTTCAAGATTGCTATATACCTACCACAACTTTGTGTTTACTTCAAGATATTTTTCAAACAAATAGTTTCAAAGACTTTTCTGACGGTTAAGACTTTCTAATTTTTTTTAATCAAATTAATTATTTTTATTTTTTAATTAAAATAATAATAATAAATCGTTAAATTTTAACACCATTAAATTAAATATCAAGTTATTTATTTTATTTTTGATAGTTTTGGCTCAATAAATATAGCTAATAGACTAATAGTTTTGGTTAGACATATATTTATAAAAAAATATTATTTATGATATTTTGGAGTTAGTCATAAATAATTGGGAAAATTGGTGAAAAACTAATTCTAGCAATTGTCTAAGCTATATTGTGTACGAAATAATGTTTACCTAAAATTTGCAAAGCTATATTGTGTCTGGTGAAGGTTTTACCCAAACAATAATACTACGGAAACCATTCAAATGTACATTGTTTTACTCAAACAAATATACATTTGAAGGTTTTCAAAATGTATTCTTTAATGTTAGTTTGGCCATTGGAGTGGTTCATATCATCAAATGAAAGCATCATACAAAACCTATTACTTTGAAGTGGTACAATAATGAAGTTGAAAACGAAACCTAGAGAGAAAATAGGAGAAAACAGAAAATGAAAAAATGAAAAGCATCTCAGAGTCAACATTCCCCATAGTTTTCTTCACTGGCAATCAAAGTGCAAGGATAACAAAAGGTTACTCATCACTGATGCTCACATATATCCATAGCTTCCATAAAAAGAACACATAAAAACTAATGAACTAAAAACAAGCGGTAAATGGATCTAAGAATAATATGAATATCTTCAATCCCTTTAAAGGGAATTACAGATAAATAACATAGTTTTTATCAATCATCATTGATCCTATCCAAAAAACACAATTGAGCAAAACAAAAAAATTTAGTACTAAAAAAAAAAAACAGAGCATCCAAGCCAGACAAAGAGAGAGCTATATCCATAGATTTCTGAAGCAGAAATCAAATCAAAACAACTAACAAAGTAGCAAACAGATCAAGCATAAAATAAGTGTTAAGGAAAATATTTGATTCCCCACAAGTAAATCAATCAATGGGAATAAAAACTAATGCGGAAAAATTAAATCAAAGGCAACACAAGAATTTTTATGCGGTTCCCTCAATGTAAGGTACGTCCACGGGATCGAAATCCGATTCCACTATCAACCAAATAGTTTCCAAATGATTACAAATGGGACACAAATGGTCTCACAAACCACTCTTAGGTGAATTCCAAATAATCACAAATAAACAAGAGGAAAGACCTCACCAAATTGATGAACCAAAATCTTCAGAACCAAAGTTAAAGAAGACCCAAAATAATAAACCAAATTAGCTTCACCAATCAACCGAATAATCACACTGACAGTGGATCAAAGAACCAAAAAAAACCAAAGCAAAGGGAACTTCCGAAGAGCAACCGAACAACAGCACTAACTCACCCAATTTAATTCCACCAAATATGATGCACCAAGTGCTATCTCACCGAATTAATTAGCTGCTGCTACTACTCTGATTTTTTCAAAGAACAAACAATATCGCTATCAATATATATTGTGAATCTAGGGCTTTTTATCAAACCCCTAGTTGTTACCAAACTGAATTAGGTTTCCACAAAATTAGATATAATATATAAAAATATATTATACCTAAACCAAACCAAATTAAAACTCTTTTAATAAACCAATTGGGTCCCACACTCCAATAAGGAGGTATACCCAACAATTCTCCCCCTACCGACTTGGGTGGAGATATCAACCATACCCGCCAAAGTTCGACACTTCAAACGTTTGTCTCTCGACAAAGTCTTAGTTCATATGTCCGAAATATTGTCATATGTGTGAACCTTTTCGAGTTGCAACAATTTTGAATCTAACACATCACGAATCCAATGGTATCTCACATCAATGTGTTTCGATCTCGAATGAAAAGTAGAATTTTTACTCAAATGAATAGCACTTTGACTATCACAATAAAGCACATACTTTTCTTGCTTGAAACCCAACTCTTGCAAAAATTTCTTCAACCATAACTCTTCTTTGAAAGCTTCTCTAATAGCAATAAATTCAGCTTCGGTAGTTGAAAGAGCAACACATTTTTGTAATTTAGATTGCCATGCCACAGTTCTCCCTACAAATGTCATCAAATACCCCAAAGTAGATTTCCTAGAATCAACATCACCGGCCATGTCAGAATCTGTGAACCCATCAAGCATCGGCTTACCATCCCCAAAACACAAACACACCTTCGAAGTCCCTCAAAGATATCTTAGAATCCATTTTACCGCTGCCCAATGTTCTTTACCCGGATTAGAGAGAAAACGACTCACCATACCAACGGCGTGAGCAATATCCGGCCTTGTACAAACCATGGCATACATCAAAGAACCAACTGCTGAAGCATAAGGAATTTTCTGCATCTCTTCTTTGTCTTTCTCACTTGTAGGACATTGATTCGAACTAAGCTTGAAGTGACCCGCAAGTGGACAACCAACCGGCTTTGCTTTATTCATGTTGAACCTCTCAAGAACTTTCTCAATGTAGCTTTCTTGAGACAACCAAATCAGTCCCTCTTTGCGATCACAAACAATTTTCATACCAAGAATTTGTTTTGCCGGTCCCAAATCTTTCATAGCAAAAGATTTACTCAACTCTATCTTCAACTTGTTAATCATGGTAGAATCTTGACCCACAATTAACATGTCATCAACATAAAGCAAAAGAATAATAAATTTACCATCCGGAAAATTTTTCACAAACATACAATGGTTCGAAGTGGTTTTAGAAAAATCATTATTCATCATGAAAAAGTCAAATTTTTTGTACCATTGCCGCGGGGCTTGCTTGAGACCATACAAACTTTTCTTCAATTTGCAAACAAATTTTTCTTTCCCTTTTTCTACAAAACCTTCTGGTTGCTCCATGTAAATTTCTTCTTCAAGATCACCATGAAGAAATGCGGTCTTCACATCAAGTTGTTCAACTTCAAGGTTCATACTTGCAGCCATGCCAAGTACAACCCGAATAGAAGACATCTTCACAACTGGCGCGAAAATTTCATCAAAATCAATACATTTCTTTTGCCCAAAGCCTTTCACAACAAGACCTCAGATTCTTATCATCATTCTTCAATTTGAAGACCCATTTATTTTTTAAAATTTTTCTCCCCTTAGGCAACTTCACTAAATCATAGGTGTGATTTTCAAGTAAAGAATTAATCTCCTCTTCCATGGCCTTTTTCCAATCACCTTTCTTTGCATGCTCAATTGCTTCTTGGTAGCTCTCGGGCTCCCCTTGATTGGAAATCAACACAAATTAATTGGAAGAATACTTTCTTGAAGGTTGTCGGTCCCTTGTAGATTTTCTCAACTCAAGTTGTGGTGGCGGTTCTTGAGTTGGATGCTCTTCCTCAATTTCTGGCTCAACCTCATTAGGATTAGCATCATCTTCCACATCTTCAATAGGTGGCTGCATAATAAGCTGTTAAAGCATAAAGATTGAAATTTTTTACACACTACAAGTGATAGAATTTTCTAAAAATCAGGAATCAAACACTTTAAACTCGTTATATGGACATTTATATTCCCCAATATGAACCTATGTTAACAAGACATAAATTGGGTATAGGTACGGGATGTATGGGACACATGAATTGTGCAGTAGTTTTTCTGTTTTGTCTCGACAGAACAACAGAGCCATTTTCGATTGGATTTTTTTTTCTCTTCTGAATTGTAATTCAAGGTTATGTTTTGTCTAGATTCAGTACAGCTTCCTAATCTCTGAGAGAGAGAGAGACAGAGACAGAGACAGAGAGAGAGACAGAGAGAGAGATGCAAGTTCATTGTATTATGGATGGTGTGCTAAGTTCACATAAGCTTCCTAATCTCTGTGAGAGAGAAAGAGTAATGCAAGTTCATAGTAGTCTAGATTGTGGTTGTGGATGTTGTTGTAAATTTAAATACAGTTAAAAAACTAAGGAATTAAACTGGTCCGTGAATATTTTCAAAAACTGAGGAATCTAACTCAGCCTAATTAGATTTTTTTTTCTTTTCTAGTAGTGAAGCCCAAAGAATAGCAACAGCCAACACAAGTTTTTCTAAAGAATCATTCCAATAATGGTAGCCTTGACAACACCTAATATAGCGATCCCAATTTTGCTATTTCGCTGAGTATGTTGGGAGTCGAGCTGTCTGATCAGCTCGCGGGGGTCCAGGAGGGCAGTGTCCCTTGGTGGGGGTCGAGCTGCTCAGTCAGCTCATGGGGGTCCAAGGGGCAGCGCCCCTTGGCGGGTCCTAGGGTAGCACCCTGGCGGGGTTGAGGGGCAGCTCCCCCAAAACAAAAATGCAAAATGCATTCGAAGTTGTTTGTCTGCTCGAGCGGGAAAGCAAGCCGCACGTGCGGATTTCAGGGGAGAGCACAACTTGCACACTGCTAAAAAGGCAGGTGCGGGAGTGAGGTGCGGTGGGTTGGAGAGATCTGCAATTTTTTCCCTTTTCTTCTCTCTTTGGGCTGCAATTTAATCACTTTTGTATATATCTCTCTCTCTAAAAACATTTCCTCTCCCTTCTCTCTACATTTCCTACCAAAAACCTCACAAGATCTTTGATTTCTTCAAATCCTTTGGGATTTCAACCTAAGTTCTTCATCAAAGTTAGTTAGCTCCGCGAGGGCTTCGTTGTGTGCAATGAAGATCGAGTTTGGACACTATTAATTTTGGGGGTTTCATCTCATTTCTTCTTCAAAACTTGAGGTAGGGATTTTCTTAGAGTTATATATATATTTTTGCAAGATCTAGATGATTTTCAAAATCATCCTTCAATAGCTTTGAAAATTGATTGTTAATTTAAGAAATTGAGCGATTTTGAAAGTGGGTTTGTCTCTTGTTCTTTTGAAATAATCTTATTGGTTTTGATCTTCATTGATTGAAGAAAAGATGATGTTGGAAAGTTTTCTTTTAAAAGATTTGAGTTGTATAGTTTTGGTGAGAAAACCTAGAATTTGGGGATTTTTTTTTTAAAGACTGAAAATTCATGAATGATATTGTTATATTTATTTTGTGTGTCAAAATAAATGGATGTTTGAAAATTTTCTTATTTATATTTAAATAAATGATAAATTTCAGGGAATATGAGAATTGTTGTTCATTTTGAAAATTATTGTTCAAAACATTAAAATAGTCTTGAAATGACTAATTATTGAGGAAACTTGAGAAAAGGGAATTGTGTTATTCCTTGGATGATGAATTGGAATAAAAGTATTTATATTCATCTTGTGTTATTGGCATATCAATTCATTTGATTATATTAAACTTTGAATGTTGATTTGAAAACTTGTATTGAGAAAAGAATATTGAAAAACAATTTTCCTTGAATTGGTTTTGGGGTAAATACGGTGGTAAGTCTTGACAGGTGGTGTAGATGAAATTGAATAGGTGTCGAGGCTTCCAGTTAATACTGGTAAAAATGACAGATTATAGGTGTTGAGCCTTTCAGTCAATGCTGGTAAAAATGACAAATTGGTAGTACTTGTATAGTCTACTTGCAGACACTGACCTAGGGATTACCAGAGTTGTATTTACCGCTCTTGAAATGAATTGTTAAGTTTTGAAGAATTGAAATTGCATGACATCATTGAGCATGATGGTTGTCAAAGATGAAGATGTGATTTTCTTTCAAAAGGACATAGCATGACATGTGCATTTCATCTCTTGAGACTTATATAAAATATATATACTTTGTTAAGAATTTCCTACTGGGCTTTATACTCACCCTATAGGATTTTTGTGTAGGAAAAGATGTGGTGATGCCGCCTAACTAAATGTGAGGAAATGTGTGTTAAGAGTACGAGACTCTCATTTTGCTGTGACTCTGTGTGTAAGCCAAAGGCTGTATAGGTGTGGGTTTGAATAACCACTTTGTGTAACCAGGCTCAAGCTTTGGAAACTTATAAACCCTTGGGGATATTTATTTGTTTATTTACTTGTTGTTGGATTAATGTATTGTTGCATGAAGAACTATTGTATCATGTAATGTAAGTTTGGAGATTTATATTCGCTTTTCCTTGAAAGAGCCATGATTGTTGCATTACTGTTTGGGCTAGAAATTTGGGACGTTACACCTAAAGTAATATCATACAATGATGGAACAAAAAGTTATTCTAGTAATGTCTTTTTTAACCTTCCTCACACTAGCACCTTCTACAAGCACAAAATTACACTACAAAAAAATTGACTTTTTGCGACAGTAAAATACCGTCGCTAATACTCCTAATACCGTCGCTAATACTTTTTGCGACGGCAAAATGACTTTTTGCGACGGCAAGAGGGGGTCGCAACTGCAGGGGTTGCAAAAGAGTTTTTGCGACGGTAAGTGCCGTCGCTAATGTTTTGCGACGGCATTTTTTACCTTTTTGCGACGGCACCGTGCAGTCGCTAATAATTTGAAATTTCTTGACTTTTTTGCGACAGCCCTATTTTACCGTCGCTAAAAATGTTATTTGAGACGGCAAAAAATACGGTCGCTAATAGTGTTTTTTTTTAAAAAAAAAACACTATTTTTTGCGACGGTGTGATGCCGTCGCAGAAAGTATAAAAAATATAAAATTTTCTATTTTTTGCGACAGTGTAATGCCGTCGCAAAAAATATTAAAAAATAATAAAAATTTTATTTTAAATAATAAAGTTTCTATTTTTTGTGACAGTATAATGTCGTCGCAAAAAGTAAAACCTATAATAAAATTAATAAAAATATTAAAATTTTCTATTTTTTCCGACGATGGTACCGTCTCTCACTCTCTAAGAGCTGATTATTTACATTCCATTCACAAAAACATCATGACAGAAAATAAAAATAAAAATTGATCAAACCATCAAATTCAATATTTTACAAAGAATAATTAAACTGTACATGTTCATAAAAGCATATTTAAATTATAAAATTCACCCAAATCCTAAAAAAAAATAAAATAATAAAATAAAATCTAAAATTCACCATTATTTTCCATTTATTTAAAAAGGCCTACAATGAGAACTTTCGCTTTTGGAAATTATAGGGCAGCCCAAATCCAAGCATTCAAAACAAACAATAAATCTTTCGAAAGGGAAAAATATAAACATGTAGAGGATATTGCTGATCCTGTTGGTGGTGGTGCCGCCACTGAGTCACTGCTAACTCCGGTCTCGGTTGTTGAATTCAAGACCGAGGCTGGCTGATCCTGCCCATTTCCCCCTTTGGTGAATGTTGTAGTTGAAGCCAATGGTGATGGCAATGGTAATGCAGCTCCAGAACTTGCTTTCTTCTCATCAACGCTGAGAACTGAGGTATTTGACTGGTCGACATTCAAGGCAGTGGTCGACTCTGAAATAGCTCCTGATTTAAACTTTGGTTTTTGCTTAAGAGCATGAATTCCAGTGTACAGTCTGTAAAGCGAGAAACACAACACAACCCGTAAATTCATGAGTAGAAATCCATACAAGGCACATATGATACAATCGCATACACCATGTATACACCATATTTACTATCGTGAACGTGACATAATCTTCTAATGTGCTGAAACAATATAATATTTCTTTCAAAATCCAAACTTCATCAGAAGTAACCATTTTCTTCAAGGGAAACACCAATCTATTGCAAGAAACAATTTAACAATTCGGTGACACATGACCTTCGCCAGACAGAGAACCAGAGGGTATTAGCCCCCAACCAAACATTGGAAATTTCACAATTCAACTCTTGCTGACATGGCTGCTAACCAAGAGTAATGTTTAGCACTGTTCCATTTATATCTTCTTCATGACAAGTTAACCAAAACTCCATCTTAACTACGCATTTCCAATGATGAGGAAAACTTCACAACTATAGGAAGTAAGGCCAATATAGGAAACACAATAGCTGATTAAGGACCAAACATGGCAGATGACACCTTGGTCGGTCAAATAATTCAAGTGTTCAGCTCAATGTGTTCTAGGAAAAGCTACCGATACAACATCGCTACCTTGTGTGCCTGTTTTAGGACCGAAGGGGATTTAGTCCTAAAACAAGTGTTGAATCTAGAACAAAATTAAGGACCGAAGAAAAGCAACCACATAATGACCACTGCTTTCTTTAAAGGCAGTTCTCATCCACATTTTTTGTATTTTTGTCATTTACTATAAAGTTAAGGTTATTTATGTCTACATACATAAATAAGGGCAAAATTGGGAATGACATGAAAATTTGTGATGATCTGATCAACATCTGTTAGTACTATTAACAGACAACTAACAGATGGGAAAAGTGAAATTCAAAATTGAACCTGAAGGGAGGTTAGTGTTTTTTTAGAAACGTCAAGGGAGGCTTCTATAATTGGCATAAACCTCAGGGGAGGTCAGTGTAATTTACCCTTTTAAATAACCTACCTTCATGATGGGTTCAGTCTTGATAACCACTGAGATCAATCACGCAGAAGTCTCACATTTTCAGAAAAATAAAAAATAAACAAATGACATAGTGGCAATGTATCACCTAGCATGCCTGGCATACTCCTCGTAATTTTCAAGCAACATCTTGCCAGCCTGCTCATTCAGAGCTGATTCTGGAAATGGTTCTATCAGTAGACACCTGACTACCTGTGATATATAACAAATATAAGAGCTTAATGAGAAGATAATCGGACCAGCACACAAGCCACGTGAATGCAAAAATCTCTAGAGGATTGATGGGTTCAACAAATTACTGGTCTCTGCATCAAAGTGAAACAAAACTAGTACTCTAAACTGCACATCAACTTACAATCAGAACATGTCGTAACCCAAGACTTGGATTCCAATCCTTTTTCAATGTGTTGACACAAATCTCACCATTTGTTGCAATGTTTGGATGAAAAATCTTAGTCAGAAAGTAACCTACAATAAAATTCACAGAGGATTCAACATATGGGAATGGATTGATGATGAATAATTTGTTCTTGAAAAGACAGAAATCTTAAAAACTGCAACAGAGCAGACTGAGAGCCAAGAATTTCACAGAGCATGCTAATCCATAAAGAGTGGACAACAAGATCATTTTAACCAGGAAATCAACTGGCACAATTGCCCATGCTTCTCTAAATCCTTTTCAAATCTTCACTCCACCAACTATGGCCAAAACATTAACAAAATTCTTGAAGCCAAGCAAGCAATATTCAGAAAATATATGAAATTCCACTGCCATATACACTGGGAGACGGTGATAACGATACCATTCTGCCACCAATCACAGAAGGGCTGGGGGATGCAAAAACTATATATAGATCCGCACAGTAAACTAATCATCACACAACTATATATACACCGGATCTAAAGACGCAGGCAAACAAAGAATCATCAAGTTGTGAGTAGCGAAGTATGAAATATAGAAAGGTTACTGACCATCAAAAAAATAGAGATAAGAATGAGAAAGGGAAAAAAGAACGAAATATAGAAAGATTAGATTGAAAGAAACAAAAGACAGGTTATGAAATACTTAAAATTCTTGGGCCTTTATTCCTTTATTCCTTTGAATCAAGGTTGATATTTTTTGGGGTGCACGTAAGATTTTCAGACTTGTGCATTATGGGAATTGGGGTGTTGGCAGACTGAGAATTTTGTTAAACAATTGATCAAATTTTTGCCAATTACTGATAATTTGGAACTCCTAGCTTGAATTCCAAACTAAAAATATGCTCTAATTGGAATTGAAGATCAAAACTATCAGTTACAGAGAGACGAATAAAGAACTAAGAAAAACTCAATTGTTTCATGCACTAGAAACCCAAATATGGATTTTGGAAAATCTCCTCATCAAAATATTATATCGATATGTTTATTATGTCGTTATTTCTCCAAGAGGCTCTATTCTCCAATGTTAATCAATGGCTTTTGCTTTACGTGTACCAGAAAAGTATCCATTATGAAGAGAAATCAAACCAAGCCTAATACAAACAGCAGATAATATATTTGTGAGAAATTAAGTCACACCATACACTTGATCACACAAGTGTGATCAACCTTACAACTACTCCCTGACAACATTCCCTGTCACATATTCAATATATTCAAGTCAAAATGGTGACATTTCTCCTTTATCTACATCCGATTTAGAGGGACAGGATTACAAAGCTTATTGTGCTGCCACTTTATCCACAATTTTCAATCTCCACTACTGGATCAAGCATTCGTGTTCTGCAAACCATCTTCAGGTAAAATTTTGTTTCATTGTCTGAACTACTATTTTTTGCTAGCATGCAAGTGCTATTTTTTGTCTGGCACATAGTATATCTAATTCTGAGTTATATGTCAGGGAAGATGCATATTTGTCAAGAATGCCTGTTTCAATTATACAGTCCTGGTGTCAATGAGAAGGTTATATCAAGTCTATGGCTGACTTGATTGAAAAGGAGTTAGAGAGTTTCTCTACGCCTGAGGAGGTGGGTTTCATTATTGCCTTGACTCATTTGACATCATTTCTTGATGCTTTGTTGTTGGTTGAATTGTTGCTGCTGCTAGTATGCATGGCTTAGTTTTCTTATGGTATTCCAGGTCATGATATTCATCAGTGCTCATGGGGTTCCAGTTAGTTATGTTGAGGATGCGGGAGACCCATACAGAGATCAGATGGAGGAGTGCATTCACTTGATAATGCAAGGGTTGAAATCAAGACGTATCAACAATGATCATACTCTTGCTTACCAGGTTGGTTCTTGGATATAAGCTATTAGTTTCTGGCTGTTTCCAAGCTTTGCATGGTTAATAACTCCCTGTATCAATAATCATAATTTCCACATAACAATCCCCTGTGGGTATTTGACATGTTTGGTTTTTCACATTTTTTATTTGTTTTTTCCTCCATGTATGATAGAGTCGCGTTGGGCCTGTACAATGGTTGAAGCCCTACACTGATGAAGTACTTGTTGAGCTTGGCAAAAAAGGTGTGAAGAGTCTTTTGGCTGTTCCTGTAAGGTATGGTGTAAACGATTAAGTTGCATTCATGGGTTTTTCTCTTACTATTGACATATTTCTTGAAAATACAATATCACCTTTACCATGATTTGGGCTTGACTTTTACAAATGCATTTTGAAGAATGCGCCACTTAGAGCTCTAATTCTGTTGTTTTAAATTTGTTGAGCTCCATAGTTTCCTTGTGTTATTCTTTCTTGTCCGGTCCTTAACCTGATCGTGGGCCATCCTTCTCGTTTAACCATCTTAGATGAAGTTTATAGGCTTTACCTTTTAGATGCTTTACATTGGTACAAGTTACTTGTTACTTTCAGAATAGTGCAATGGATCAGATGCATAGGTTGAATGCCTCGCTTTATGTCTGGTTACCTGTGATTAGGTATATTTTTTGAAAGTTTCGAGGACTTTACAACATGCAACCGGAATTTGTTTGCCCAATACCATCTATGGATTTGATGCCGTGGCTATTAGGGAATATACACTGCAAGGACCTTAACCTGATATCTCTTACTAATATTACTGCTCCCACAATGATGATGGTAACAACTAAAGTTTTACCCTATTCATTAAATAACTGAAAAATGACTTGGCCTGGTAAGTGAATGAAGGTGGTCGCCTGGGGATTGGTGTTGACTCATTTTTCTGATTTATTTTTGTCATTCTTGAAACAAGACAGGAATTTTTTTGTTGATTTTTTTGTTACTCTAATATGATTTTACCTAATAAAAGGGGATAATAGGGAAAAACATTAAACTCGTAGTTTTTGTGCCCCTGAAATCGCAGCTTTGTGGGTGAGCACATAGAGACTCTTGAAGAGACTGATATGGAGTACAAGCACATGGCTCTTGAATCTGGCATTGAAAATTGGGGCCGTGTTTGTACCCTAGGTTGCACCACTTCCTTCATTACAGCTGTGGCCGATGCAGTTATTAAAGTCCTACCTTCAGCCACAGCCATGACAACCTCAAGTACTAATTCTGAAGAAAGTGACTATGATCCAGTTGGTTATGCTATCAAAATGTTTTTTGGTTCAATCTTGGCATTTGTTTTGCTCTTATCACCAAAAATGATCATGGCATTTAGGAATCATGTCCTTTAAAGGTTATTAAGATATTGAAAGCACTGCTGATATACAAAGCTATAGTTACAGAGAATAATAGCGGAGTCGCCGGAACTTTCTCCAAGGCTTCTCTTGGGATTTTTCCATTTTCATTTTTTGTTCTTTTGTTTATCTTGCTTTCATTTTCTTTTCCAGGGAAAAGAAAATCTTAATGAGATGTTTGAGATTTTGAGATGTTATTTTTGTAAGTAGAGAATACTCTGATCAGTAAAAGTTGCACTTCATGCTCATTTGGCCTTTGTATTTTGAAAGTATGCAAACCTTCGAGAAGTTGAATTGCAAGTCCATATAATGTAATGAAACAAATTCGAAGAAGTAACCATTAATACCCATGTTAAGTGATTTGTTATTAAGCATTTTAATGTCATTTGTACAAAGTTTTCGGGAGCTTTATTGGTGATTTCCCATAGCTCCTGTGAATGCGAGTGAATGTGAAGTACAATAAGAAAGGGTACGAGCCTTTAGGAATAAACAGAATTTTCTGAAAGTACAACTTAACATACAGCCCTGCTATCTGAACAGACCTCCAAATAATAACACTGAATAGAGAATTAATAACACAAACCGCACCGCATGGCGTAAAAGTAATACAATGGATCAAATCAAATATGAATTAATAAATAATATATATATATATATATAGAGAGAGAGAGAGAGAGAGCGAGCGATACAAAAATAGCAATGAGCTTAGCAGGAAACAAGAGAAACGTTGGGAGGCCAAAACTTGAGATTATTGCTGCGAATAAACTTTGCTCCTTCCTGTAAGTTTTGCAAATTTTCTGCAGAAACAAATAATATGTAGAATGTACTGTGTGGTCGTTGACTAAAAAAGTGATAGGAAGAAAGAAATTTCCAGCTGCTCAACTATTAGAACACCTAAACCACATTTTCTTGAATCAGTTAGACATGGTAGCCAGTAATTTTAATCCCTCTTCCTATAATCTCACTAGCACAAAGCCAGGCAAAGCAATCTAACCCAAAAATAGCAGCGATACCATTATCCTCGATCTTCATCTCTTGCCTGCTATTCAACAGTTGTTTGACATAATCAAGTTCCCTCCAGAATGATTCATAACGACCGGGAATGCTGTCCTCAGGAAGCAATCAGAAGCACATGCTGTTTTACTCATTGCACTTGGCATGATAAGATAAAATAGTAAACTACAATACTAATTTTCTTTCCCAATAGTCTTAGGAAGATGATCATTTTGTTCACTAGAGTCGAAAGATCATTTCATACGAAACAATAATTTATGAATTTGTTGAAAAAAGGTACAGTTTTAACAAAATAGTGCATAAGAAGGCAGGGTTCATCATTAAATGTAGTCATGCCTTGTTGAACCTAAAAGTTGGAGTCATATAAGAGGAAAAGTAGCTACAAGAGAGAAGAAATTAAGAATATTTACATATTTTTTAATATTGAAGTAGAACACAGAGGATACTCCATTAAATCATTAATACATTGAAAACTCCAAACTACAAGGAAATTTTCAACTTTGGTCCTACACCTCTCATGACGAGTAAAGTCGCCTTGCCTCATGGGTGCCTCGATGTGCCTAGGCACGCCTTGATAACACGACTTGAACTTACAGTCACTTGTATTCAGAATTAACATATAATATGGAAGTTGTTGGGCAAGCGAGGGAGTTAGTTGGACTCAAAGGACAAGTCAACCTAAGCCTGATCTACAGACTGTGCAGCCCAATATGTTTCTTAGGTTTGGTCCCAGTTTTTTCTGTTCCACAATGCATAACCCAACCCTAACTAAATTGTTACAGTTGAGTAATATTTGCTTGAATGTAGGCATCATTGATAAAACAACTCCCTTAACAATTGAAATTGCCAAAACCCATGAGCAAAACAAGTTGTTCTATTAAAATGTTAGCCTTGGTTCAGATCCAACACAATCTTCAGGCCTATAAAACAAGACTCAACCAAAGTAGCTGAAGCTTTGGCAACTTAGCCGATATAAAATTTTAGGATAAACAAGATGAGATTTAGCTAGGCAATGCAACATAATTTGCTTCCAAGAACCTATAAGGGTTAATGAGACATGTCAACTGTCGAACTAAGATTCCTACTTTCTAAATCCAGGCCCAAATATGACACAACAAAACATCTTAAAGGAATCTCATCAATAAACATGATCAATTCAAAACATATATTGTAGATATATGGAGAAAATTAAAGTTTAAGTAGGAGTAAATGTACAACCTGGCAAGTCGAGTGTAAAACACTTGATTTGCCAAATGCTGGCATTTCTCCACCATAGGTGGCTCCTGGATGTATTGTTTGTTCTACTCCATCAGCTGCTTGTAGTAGGAACATCTTTGCTTGGAAACAAGCTTTGAAGCCTCAGCTACCTTTGATTGCAATAGATGCAAGTTTGATGCCATAATGCAAGACTTCAATTCCCTACTCTTTTTTCATTACATATGTCATCCCACAAACTTTAACAATAAACATGAAGCGATAAAAGAATGAAACTCCAATTATGACATTTAGGTAGTGTTCGGTTCACTAGAATGAAACGGAATGGAATGGTCATTCCATCAAAATATTCATTCCCAAGTTTGGTTGACTGAAAAAATAATGACAAAATGCATTACAAATGGGATCATCATTCGTGATTTGAAGGGAATGGTCATTCTATTCCATTCCAACTCATTCCACTTAACCAAATAAAGCATTAGGAGCCAGAATAAACCTTTTGACCCCTCATTGCTTTTACATTTTGGAATGGTTATTGAAATTCAGTGCACAATCCATTTTGTAGGTTGCTTTGAAATGGGATCTAATTACAGAATTTTGGTCCTTCATAGCATACCCAACAAATTTCAACCACCAAACAACTATTTGTGAACTTCAACTCTTCAGCAACTATGAACAACATCATTCAATTTCAACCATAAATGATAGTGAATTCAAAGATCAATTGCTCTTCTAACACAATCAATACGATAAAATTCTTGCAGAACCAACAAAGATGCACACAAAAATTAAACATACAGAGACCACAAATGAAATGCTTACACACTATGCATAAATATAGAAGTGTATACGTATATACAAAATCATCGATTAATATATGGCAGAATCATAGAGATAGGGCTGCAAATGAAGCGAGTTGTTCATGAACAAGCTTGGCTCGGCTCGTTAGGGGCTCAGTTCATTTAGTAAACGAGCCGAGCTCAAGTTCGTATAAGCTCGACTCGTCAAACTCGGCTCGTTTATCTTTATTTAAATTATATAATAAATATATTAAATAATATATGAATATGTATAAATGCATTATTAATATATTAAATAATATAAATAATATTTTTTATTTAAATAATATTTAAAAAAATTATCGAGCTGTGCCGAGTCGAGCTCGAGTTTCATTAATATTAACGAGCCAAGCTGAGCTCAAGCTCAGTTCTTTATCGAGCCGAGCTCGAGCTCAATAAATGAGCTCGATAAGTAAACGAGCCGAGCTTGAGCTCAGCAAAACTCGACTCGGCTCGGTTCGTTTGCAGCCCTATATAGAGATGAGTTTCAATTCAAACCTTTGCTCTTTATTATATCTCTATTCGTGACTTATGAGAGAGAGATAGCGAGAGAGTAGGGTTTCGCAAGCTTTATACTTTTGCTCTGGGGTTTGGTTATCCCTCCAATCGCTCTCTCTCCGGTTTCAACAATTATCATTATAACAAAATTCTCCAATTTTCTAATATATTTCCAAATTTTTCTTTACATTTTTTTTAACCATAAGAATGAATCTGATTTATGTAAAGATTTATTGATTTTTTTTTATAATTTTAAATATTAATATTAATTTTACACATTTTTTGATTTTTGGATAATTCTTGTAAATGAGAGCTTATAATTTTATTTTATTTTACACATTTTTATTGTCAGAATTTTTTTTCCCCAAAATAAATGCAGACATCTTTTTTTTTTTCAATGAATTATTCTTATTTTTAATAATTTATTAATCTCCATGTGTGATTATGTTTAATGAACTTAGTGTTTTTTTTTTAAAAAAAAAAAACCTGAAATAGCGTTAGTATGTTAGTATAGTTATATTACAACTGAAGGGCCGCCGTTGCTCCATCAACTCGAACCCTTGACCTCCCACTCACTACACCCTAAGGTGTAGCTACTAGACCATTGGCCACATCCCAATGTCTAACTTAGTTCAATTGACTATTTTTTTACATTCTCAAATAAAAGCTCAAGTAGTAAATGTTTTTGCCAAAGTTAAAATTAATTATTTCTTTTCTATTGCGGATTTCTTTATTTTTCATAATGTAGTTATTTATTTTTATTGGACTTTTATTGAATCTAAGATTGGTTTGGCTAATGTTTTTAGCTATCTTGTACCATTTTATTCAATCAGTAATGAACTTACTTACCTTGTTTGTAGATCAGTTGTACAGCTAAACCTTGTTTTATTACTTTGGTGGTTGCTACCAAGCTGATTTGTTTATGCCCATTAAAGAACCTTGAGATGTTAATCCATGAAAAATGATTCCAAAAATTCAAAATAGCTCATATATGATGTAACACCCCACCAATATCATTTACATAGAACAGTTAAAAGTACAGTCTTCACATACACACAACGCAATTCCATTCAAACATTTCTTTCTCATTGAACTACAGATTTTTGTTTACAAAACAATTACAAATTACATATCTTTGTTCAGTGAGCTAGAGGAGCTTTCAAAACAATTACATTACCATGCTAGTTTGCTAATTACATTGAGACATTTTAAACAAAATTACAAAACTTAAAAGAAAATAAAAAATAAAAAGAAAAAAGAGTTCCATAGTTTCATTTCAACCTCAAGTTCACAAAAGGTTATATTTTAAACAAAAGAAAAGAAAGTCAGTTCCTTCTTCATCTTCATTGACGGTTTTGGGCTCTTCATTTCCTGAAATGTTTGTAAAACAGGAATGAACAATTTTGCCCAGTAGAGAATAACTTTAACTAAGTATATAAACATTTGATTTAAATATGCATGACCTTTATATATGCCCAAAAGTATATGTTCATTTTTAAAAAATATTTATTACACATCACACAATTCGCATTCAACCTCTACATTTTTCCATCCTCACACGAATAGCTTGTGGACGCCTCAAACCATTCCACTTTTGTCATCCTCACACAAACCGGTCAGTGGACACCTCACAACATCCCCACATTCGCCGCCCTCAAGCAGACCGGGCAAGTAGGCACCTCAAACATAACCCCACATTTGTCGTCATCACACGAACCGGGCAAGTGGGCACCTTAAACACATTCCATAACATTTGCATTTTTCACACAATACCAACAATCACAAGGATTCTCCAATTTTACTTATCAATTATCCATTTCATCAAATTCATGAACAATCCCCTTAGGGTTCATATGAAAATTTGGGGCTTTTCCATACCAATGTTTAATTTCTTTGATTCAAGTATGTTTACTCACCATTTCATAGTTGATTTCATAATCCACAATCAATTTCACAAAAGCACTTCATCACACAAAACCTCTATATATATATACACATCATTCATTTTACTAGTTCCATACATATTAAGATTCATACCTATTTAGACCAAAATGTGAATATACAAGAGTAAAGATATTCCTACCTCAAGGTTGTACAATGGAAGATGAAGGCCCACCCAATGAGCTTCCGAAACACCACGGTCTATTCGGCTCAAAATGTAGCTCTTGATGAGGAGAACAACTTTAATGAAAGCCCAAGGATTGATTCTTGCTCTATCTAGATGAAATCTAGAGTTTCCTAACTAGGGTTTTGGAAAGATAGCTGTTAAAAAGAGAAGGAGAGTGAAAGAAATGATTTGGGAAAGTGTTTGGATCGCAAAATAACTCTGTTGTCCCGACCAGACTGCTCGAACGAACTTTCCTTCGCTCGAGCGAAGTGCCAAAATATAAAGGGACCGCTCGAGCGGTAAACACAAGGTCTCAAAAGTTTTGTAGAGCTATAGTGAAAATACTGGAAGCTCGCATTCTTCACTCAAGCTACCATTCCTTCGCTCGAGCAGTATCGCATGCAAACCTGCGAGATACTAGGAGCTACAAATCTCTGCTCGAGCAGTCACTAGCCTTCCCCCCTTAAGGAATTTTGTCCCCGAAATTTGCACAGTTACTACCAAAACAATTCTAACAATTCCTAAGAAGATGGATATCACTATAACAATAATCTCAACCATCACTACTTCTCAAATCAAAGCTAATTTCAGACACGTACATGGAAATTTAGAGTTCTTTTATTTACATCCCTTTACAACCTCTCACATAATGATTTAAAATTTATAAACAACAAGTTTACATATCAATAAATATCTGCATATTTCTCACAAACTTCAGCTTCTCGTTCCCAAGTGGCCTCTTCCACTCTGTGGTGGTGCCACAATACTTTCACTAAAGGAATTACTTTGCCTCTCAAAACTTGTTCCGGGTGTCCAAAATTTCCATCGGTCTTTCTTCATAAGAAGCATGCTCGTCCACCTCCAAATATATCCAATTCAAAACATGGAAAGGATCAGGTTCATACTTGTGAAGCATAGAGACACGAAACCCATCGCGCACTCCGGATAATTGTGGGGGCAATGCAAGGCTATAAGTTACTTCTCCCACCTACTCTATAATATCAAAGGGGCCAATGAACCTTGGTGACTACTTACCACTTTGCCCAAATCTCATTAAACCCTTTCTAGGTGATATCTTCAAGAATATGTGATCGCCTACATCAAAAGAGAGGGGTCTTTTTCTCCTGTCGGCATACCTCTTTTGTCGACTTTGAGCCGTAACTAATAGTTTCCGAATAAGAGCTATTTTCTCTGTGGTCTCACGAACTAATTCTGGTCCAAGCATAGGTGAATCTCCCACCTCGGTCCAACACACCAGTGACCTACATGGCCGCCCATACAAAGCTTCAAAAGGAGCCATCTTAATATTAGCTTGATAACTATTATTGTAAGCAAATTTCGCTAAAGATAGGTGTCTCTCCCAAGAACCTTTAAAATCTAGCACACAAGCCCTCAACATATCTTCTAAGATTTCGATAGTGCGCTCGGACTATCCATCGGTTTTTGGGTGGTAAGCAGTGCTGAAAGTTAACTGTGTGCTCATAATGGTTTGTAGGCTTTGCCACAAACATGCAATGAAACGAGGGTCTTGATCTGAGACGATACTCACTGAAACCCCATGAAGCCAAACAATCTCTTTAACATAGAGTTCTGCCAAATAATCAACTAAGTCCCCCATACACATAGCAAAAAAATGAGCCGACTTAGTTAATCGATCCACTACCACCCAAACTGCGTCATTACCTCTTTGTGTTCTAGGGAGGCCCAAAACAAAATCCATGGTAATATGCCCCCACTTCCATTCGGCTATGGGTAAGGGTTGCAATAACCCGGCTGGTCGTTGGTGTTCTACCTTGACTTGCTGACAAGTTAGACATCTGGATACAAAAGATGCCACCTCCCGCTTCATACCCCTTTACCAAAATTATCGGCTAAGATCATGGTACATTTTTGTACCCCCTAGATGCACTGCAAGACTAGAGTGGTGGAATTCTTGAAGTACTTCTTCTCTACATGACTCAGGTACAAAAAGACGGTCTAGATACCGGACATTTGATTCAGAATCTATCCTCAAACCCTTTTCCTCTTTCCCCTATGCAATCTTTTCCTTGATTGCTTCAACTTCCAAGTCATCCCGTTGTTCCTCTGTAACCCGAGTTACAAGTGTTACTTGTACAAGGATGGAAAACAAAATGGCATGTTCGGAAGATTCACCAAGATGCAAATTAAATTCACCCAAATCACCCAACATTTCCCATTCCCTAATTGCAAGATTGGCAAGGGTACTCACGGATTTTCTATTCAAGGCATCGGCCACCACATTGGCTTTTTCAGGATGGTAGTGTAATTCAAAATCATAATCTTCCAAAAGTTTCATCCACCTTCTTTGACGTAAATTCAAATCCTTTTGGGAAAATAAATATTTAAGGCTTTTATGATCTGAAAGCACCTCAAATTTCTCCCCATACAAGAAATGTCTCCACAATTTTAGAGCAAAAATAACTGCAGCTAGCTCTAAATCATGGATTGGATAATTCCTCTCGTGGGTTTTCAATTGACGTGAACCTTATGCCACTACCGTTCCTTTTTGCATCAAAACACATCCTAAACCTTCCTTGGAGTGTCACGACCTGAACCCGCCCCTATAAATTAGAGTCATGACCGGCCAGTAATCTGAGATTACCAATGGCCTCAAAGACATAATTTTAAAAATATTTAAATAATAAGGCCTAAAGCGAAAGCAGAACAGTTAATATTGTCCATTGAGCTTTGCATACATGATGAACGGAAATATTTAAGACATTTACTATACACATATACATATACAAGACATATCTTATACAACTCACAGACATATACAAATTAGACTTAACAAAAATACAAAGTTTTTAACAAAACAAAACTATAGCCTCGACACGGAGGCACATCTTGAGTGGCTTGACAAAAGGGCAAACTCCGAGGTAAATTGTAATGTTGATCTTAAAGTTGCTCACCTATATATATATATATAAGGAAGAGGGGTGAGCTAAAGTCCAATGAGTAACATTAAGGTAAAGGGTTAGTGAACGAATTCCAAGCATATCATATACGTAAAACAGATCATAACAAATTAGTCTCATTTCTGAACATAATAATAGTACATCCAACCGAACACAACATATCATCTTCCGACTAGAGTAATTGTAGCGATCCCAGTTTTGCCACTTCGCTGAGTATGTCAGGGATCGAGCTGCCCGGTCAGCTGGCAGGGGTCCAGGGCGCAACGCCCCTTGGCGGGTCCAAGGGCAGTGCTTTGGCGGGAATCGAGCTACCCTGTCAGCTCGCGGGGTTCCAGGGGGTAGCGCCCTAGTGGGGTTGAGGGGCAGCGCCCCCGAAGCAAAAATGCAAAATGCATTCGAAGTTGCTTGTCCGCTCAAGCGGCCGTTTTGGCGCTCGAGCAAAGAATGTTTGGTTTCAAAAGTTTGACCTATCTGCAAAAGTATTAGGAAAGTGTATTTAACGCTCGAGCGGGGCTTTCTACGCGCGAGCGGACCATGTTATATCAATTCGTGAATCTGATATTTCAAATCACTTATGTATATCTCTCTCTCTCTAAAAACCCTTTGCTCTCCCTTCTCTCCACATTTTCTTACGCCAAATTGGATCAAAACCTTGATTTCTTAAGATCCATTAGAGTTCTGCCATAAGTTCTTCATCAAAGTTGGTTAACTTCTCGAGGGTTTCATTGTATGCGGTGAAGATCGAGTTTCGACACCGTTGATTTTGGGGGTTTCATCTCATTTCTTCTTCAAAACTTGAGGTAGGGATTTTCTTAGAGTTATATATATATTTTTGCAAGATCTATATGATTTTCGAAATCATCTTTCGATAGCTTTGAAAACTGATTATTGATTCAAGAAATTGGGCAATTTTGAAAGTGGGTTTGTCTCTTATTCTTTTAAAATGATCTTATAGGTTTTGATCTTCGTTGATTGAAGAAAAAATGATTTTGAAAAGTTTTCTTTCAAAAGATTTAAGTTGTATAGTTTTGGTGAGAAAACCTAGAGTTTGGGGATTTTTTTAAAGAGACTGAAAATCCATGAATGATATTGTTATATTTATTTTGTGTGTCAAAATAAATGGATGTTTGGAACATTTCTTATTTATATTTGTATAAATGATGAATTTCAGGGAATATGAAGATTGTTGTTAATTTTGGAAATTATTGTTCAAAACGTTGAAATAGTCTTGAAATAACTAATTATTTAGGATACTTGAGAAGAGGAAATTGTGTTATTCCTTGGATGATGAATTGGAAAAAAAGTATTTGTATTCATCTTGTGAAATTGGCATATCAATTCATTTGATTAGATTAAACTTTGAAAATTGATTTGAAAACTTGCATTGAGAAAAAAATGTTGAGAAACAAGTTTTCATGGAATGGTTTTGGGGTAAATACGTTGGTAAGTCTTGATAGGTGGTGTAGATGATATTGAATAAGTTGGCCTGAGAGTCCAGGGTGAAAGACCGAAATCCCCACGCGGATAAGTGTCAAGCCTTCCGGTTAATACCGATAAAAATGACAATTTGGTAATACTTGTATAGTCTACTTATAGGCACCGACCTAGGGATTACCAAAGTCGTATTTACCGCCCTTGAAATAAATTGTTAAGTTTTGAATAATTGAAATTGCATGATATCATTGAGCATGATGGTTTTTAAAATATGAAAATGTGATTTATCTTCAAAAAGGGCATAGCATGGCATGTGCATTTCATCTCTTGAGACTTGTATAAGATGTATATACTTTGTTAAGAATTTCCTACTAGGCTTTATGTTCACCCTACGGGATTTTTGTGCAGGAAAAGATATGGTGATCCCACCCAACTAGGGGCGTGGAAGTATGTATGTTGAAAGTACAATACTCTCATTTTGCTATGACTCTGTGTGTAAACCAAGGGCTGTGTTTGTGTGGGTTTAAATAACCGTTTTGTGTAACCAGGCTCTAGCCTTAGAAACTTTTAAATCCTTGCGGGTATTTATTTGTTTATTTAATTATTGTTGGATTAATGTAATGTTGCATGAAGAACTATTGTATCATGTAATGTAGGTTTGGAGATTTATATTCGGTTTTTCTTGAAAGAGCCATGATTGTTGTATTATCATTTGGGCTAGAAATTTGAGGCGTTACAGTAATCGATCCCGGGCACTTATTATCAAACATAGCACCACTTTGTCAAGTGGCTAGCAAGATCTCGTAATCACATATATGTCATACATCCGCATTAACATGTTGTCCCCCATGACTTGGGACTTCCTTTGGATACCATAATAGATCAAAATAGGGCATTCGTTTACGTAAACAAAATATCATATCAGAAATTATAACTTATCAAATAACATTTCGAATATAATTCATATGAACATATCTTTACAATAACGTTACTCACAGTGAGTTATATCGATATAACTCTTCGGACGTCCAACTTACACAAAGCACATAAACATATCGAAACACAAATATTACTTTCTTTATCACATATAACTTTTCTTTCTTATTCATTTATTTGTGTCAATTGTTACTCATTAATCTCTCATGAGGCTTAAATCATGCCTAGAAATACTTGGAAAAATATGAGAATGAAAATACAAACACCAAGTGATTTCACAGTGGGTTGTATCGATATAACTCTTCGGACGTCCAACTTACACAAAGCACATAAACATATCGAAACACAAATATTACTCTCTTTGTCGCATATAACTTCTCTTTCTTATTCATTTATTTGTGTCAATTGTTACTCATTAATCTCTCATGAGGCTTAAATCATGCCTAGAAATACTTGGAAAAGTATGAGAATGAAAATACAAACACAAAGTGATTTTCCAAAACGTGACAAAATAGGATGACCACTTAAGCGGTCATTTCACTGCTTGAGTGGTGAACATGGGTTCACAGTATTTTCAGACCTTCAAAAATATTTTCTAGTTGCCTTCAAAGAGCGGTAACTCGACCGCTCGAGCAGTCTGCGATTTTTAGAACTTTTGATTTCATAAAATTGGCTTCCAAACTTATTTTCAGAACTTGGGGTCTAGTATGGCTCGATCAAAAACATGAATATACTTTGGAAAACATAATTTCATAATCATTTGTAAACCATTTTCTCAAACTCTTATCAATTTAATATGGCTAAATCCAAAACTTCCATGCATGTAAAGATTTACAAATTCTTTTACTTTGAAGAATAAAACATGAAATTGAATATAGAAACTTATAAAATTTCTGAAATAAAATGCAATTCAAGGTTTTCATGCATCAATAGTTCAAAATCCAAACCCAAAATCATGAATCCATTATTAATTCAAATTCTTCAATTCTTTCCTCTTGTTCTTCAAAACATGAAGTTAAATACATAAATCCATGAAATTGAGAGTGTGAACTTATGGAAATTTTTTGAAAATATACAAAAGATAAGTTCTCATACATGCAAGAATTCCAAAACTCAATCTAAAATGATGAACATAATATAATCTATACCGATCCCGATTTTTCCTTCCTTTATTTATTGTATTCCGGACTAGGTTCCGTGGTTGTGTTGTTGTCTCATTCTCATTTCCATCCTTTACTCTTTATAATTGAGTCTTGGGTTGTGTTGGGCAGGTTTGAAACAAGTTGGTTGTGCTTTGAAACCAAAAGTTGATGCCCAGAATTTGGCCTTCACGCTCGAGCAGGCCCTTTGTTGTTACTTCTCCGCTCGAGCGGGAGTTTTGACGCTCAAGCGTGAATTTCCATCTCCCAGTATTTTTCTCTGCAGGTCTTCGTACGCTCAAGCGAGAGTTTTGACGCT
>NW_021025257.1:761455-784707 GCF_004153795.1 Camellia sinensis
TAAAAAATTTTTTTTTTTTTTTTTTTTTTTTTTTTTTTTTGGAAAGGGTTATGCGAGGGGAAGGGGCAAAACAACATGTGGGTTTTGTTATGCGAGGGAGAGAGGCTAAATATTCTTTTTTTTTTTTTTTTTTTTTTTTTTTGAACAGAACAGTAATACTTGTTTGATTATGTTGGCTTTAAATTAGAGAATGACAGTCTCTATATTACTATCTTTTATATTTTTTTATATTTTATTTTGTAAGTCTTATTTTAATGATGATTAGAATCGTTCATCATGTAAACCTCCCAATAAAGATTACTTGCACAAAAAAAAAAATAATTTTATCAAATATCAATAAATTGATAAACAAATTGTATTTTATTTCATAAGATAGACTGTTCCAATTTAAATTCATAGTTATAACCTATTTTGCAAAATAAAATGTAATTTGTTTATGTGTCTTATGATGTCCGATGAAATTGTTTTTTTTACACAATTTATCTTTATTATTGAGCCTGATAACGTTCTTCTTCCCAGGTGAATGGGTCGGACTGGTCCAGGCTCTTCAGGTTCCGGTTCGGGGTGATGATGCCGTCAAATGACCTGCAAGCAAGTCCAAAGGGGAACGGGGTAGTCCCCCAGTGAACCCTCTGGCGAGAGAATTAGTCGAGGGAAAAACAGGAAAATGTAGGGGAGAAGATGGAGAGATAGAAAGCTTAACCTTATTATTGTGCTTCTCTTGTTGCTTATATCCTTTGGTAATCATTTCACTGTCCTTTGTGACGTGCCCCCTTTCCGCCGAAAGCCTGTGCCGTAGCTTACCTTGTTCAGGGTGAGGGGGCTCTGTTCCGACGGGGAGGTGTTGTCGTAATAAATGCTGTGATGGGCTGCATTAATGGTGATGTGTTGTGGCAATAACTCTGCAGATCTTTGTCTGCTGATGTGGCCTGTGTCTCATCTGTCATGTGTCCGCATGCCCTTGGCCCTCCACGTCCAGGTGGACTCCAGCTGTCCTGGGCTTTGCCAAATCAAGTTATGCTATGGGTCCAAGGCAATGGGTTCGGGGCGGTTTGCCGTGGGCTGTATGCCTCGTGGGCCTGTCCAGAATTAAACTGATTCAACGTACCAATCATACTCTCTTGAGCCATTTAGGCCTCTGATTTTTAATTCCAACATAAAACATTATTAAAATCAGGCCTCGTTTGGGAACAGACTAATTTAGTAACTTTTTGACTATTTGGCTAAAAAGGTAGGTAAAAAAAACTTGTATGTTTGGAATGACTTTTTGGCTAATTAGGAAAAGATGTGCAAAAAGTAGAAAGAAAAGAGAATCTTTGACTTTTTTGTATGAGTTGTTGGCTTTTTGGCTAATTTAGTAACTTTTTGGCTAATTGGCTAAAAAAGTAAGTCCCCACATACACAAATCTGACCACATAATTCTTAGAAATCCCAAATTAAACTAGAATAATGGCTAATTAAGATCCAAATCTTCTTAATTAATTTAATGTAGAATATTATATACGGCATGGTCGTCACATGAAGACATCACAATAGACAGTGTAACCCAAACCTCTTTCAAGAATGACTAGAACTGGTGGTGGTTAACCTAGCCTTCAACTCTAAGAAGGATTTCTCACATAATTCATCCCAAACAAACTTCACCCCATTTCTCGTTAGCCTAGTCAACGGAAAAGCTAACGCGGAGAAATCTTTCACAAACCGTCTATAGTAACCGGCAAGACCCAAGAAACTACGGATTTCAAATGCATTTCTAAGTCGCTTCCAATTCTATTCTGCAAATTATTTTACAAAAGATGGACCTCTTACTAATGAAAAATATTCATTGGATTTATTGTCTTAGACAATTGCTAGTGTGAATTTTCATCAATTTTCTCTTTTAAATTTGTATCAAACGTTCAATTTCTCAAAATACATGATCAAGACTGCATTGCCAGGAATAAAATGACCCCAAACTGATAAAATTACCGCAAAAGATAGAAGAATTGGTAATTCTAATAAATAATGGTGTCACTTTTTGGTTAATTTATTTACTTTATTTGCTTTGCAAAAATTATAACTGAACTGACTTTTTCTATTTATTTATCCAAAAAATAAAATTATTTGAAGCTCGGCTTGGTTTGGGAATTTCTATAAAAGTTAAAAAATCACTAAAAAAATTAAAAAGTTGAAGAACTATACAAAAGAGTCAAAGATTTTTTTTTTCCTCAATATTTTTTGCACTTTTTTTTTTCTGTAAAAAATCATCCCAAGCATATTAATTATTTTGATCTCCTATTTTAGTTAAAAAGTTACTGAAATAGCTTATGGGCAAAAGTGTCTTATCTCTATTATAGCTAACAATTTAAAAAGCTAAGAGATAATTTTATTTACACACCATTGATATTCTCAATATACACCTTTACTTAATACACATACAAAATAATTTTTAGATTATGAAAATATTTCAGTTCACATTATAACTTTTCATTTTTAACCTTAATAAATTTGTACACTCCACAACCGAAGTGTTCAATTTTTTATATATGAATATTATTTGATTAACCTTAATAATTTGAATAAAATAATTTTGTTCAAATATAAATAACTGAACATTTTATAAATGTTCGATTCTAGTTGTTCGAATACGTGATGAATGAACAAGCCACAATCTATAAAAATGAGATAAACAAAAAAATAAATTGACATTTTTATTGTTGTATTGCTCCATATCAACATTTTAAGAGTCATCCATGGTGTGCAAATCTCAAAAATTAATTGATTTCAATGTTCTTAAAACTCTAAATCTTCAATAATGGTGAAGATTATAATGGGAAGACGATTAGTGTAATGTGTTAGATTATACTGGTGAAGAAGATGAATGTAGTATATTAGATTATAATAGTGAAGATGAATAGTATTGGAAGAGAGATTTGTTCCAAAAGAGAGATTTTTGTTTTCGTGTGTATTACTTGAATAAATACAAATACACCCATATTATCATCAACAGTCATTTTACTTGAAGATATTATTATCATATAAATTTCATAGTGTATAAATGATAGTGAATAAAGAGAGATTTATATTTTCATATGTGAATTACTTGAATAAATACAAATACACCCATATTGTAATCAATAGTCATTTTACTTGAAAATATTATTATCATATAAATTTAATAATTAAATGGTGTATACTGGGAGAATTCATGGTGTGCAAATAGAACCTCCTAAAGCTATAATAACAAAAACTAATATTAGGGCCAACCATCAGAGTTCTGAAGAAGTTGGAGCCACAGGGAAATTGTTTTGACAGACATTATTGCTAAATGGAAGTTAAGCTATTCAAAAATGCTGTACTTTCAATCTATAAGACGGGACAGGAGGTCACGTAAAATTTCCAAGGTAAGGAATTGCAGATTGTTATTGGGAACACAATCAGCGTTTGATTGTCAAAGGGAACATGTTAATCACTGTATATGTAACAAGAAACACAAAAACAAATTCTGAGTAACGACAACGATTTATGCGCTGAGACCAGTGCTCAACAAGGAATTGATCTCTCCAATTAAATATTCAACTTGCAAATGACAGAAGGCGGGGATGGACTTTTTGCTAGCCACTTAATTCTCATTCCTAATCATGCGCGATAGAACTGAAAATGTTGAACATAAGCATATACATCTTTTAAATGAGATCAAATAACCAATGAGTTGGAAACTTGGCAAACATGAATCGATGGATGAGCTAACACACACAAGTTCCATTTGTAGAATGTAGAAGTGACAATAAAAACATGTCAGAATTATTAGAACTGCAGATTCGTTAAAAAAAGTTGTATGATGGGTACTGCAATGTCGTGCAAGATTCCTCCACTCTATATGAGATACAAAATTTTAAAATATGTATTATCACATTTCACTTGGCAAAGATACATTACAGTTGTTGCAGTGAACACCCAATTATGGACATAATTGTTTAATCTGAAAGCACAAGCACCGTGTCTTAAATTAAGCAACAAGGGAATGAACTCACCTGCTTTGGCCACAATGACGTCAATGAATTCTGCAGCTCCATGCGTTTGGCAGACAAGTCCTTCAACCCCTCCTTTAACTTCACTTCGTGGTGTTTCTTTTCCTCTAGCGTACTCACTAGTCTATCGAGAAACCTGAAAATTAGATGCACACTACAGTCAATACTTGATATTGTCACAACTCATTAGGAATAATAAGCATGGCATCATGAAACCAAACTACTAGTAATGTGCACGACTGGAGGGAGAGGGATAGTCAAGCAAACTGCAGTTACTGAGCAAAAACCATCAAGATCAGGACAGAAAACTTCTGAAACGGTCATAACAATAGACAGTTGATTCCTTACAACAACCAAAAATGCAAGGACTTATTGGGATCGCACAAGATATGCATCAATCAAATACCAAAAGAAAAGTCATGTAAATATAATATAATTGTCATTTGTGAATTCTCAATATAGATTGGTGTTGTAAACAATAAGTGGGGCAGAAGAAATTTGACAGTGAAGGAAATGGGCAAGGTATAAAGCTTGTTGAAAAACAAGCATGCTGCACCTTTTTGAGTTGCGAATCATGATCTGATCCCTGGTTTTTCTATTTGTCAGTGAGGAGATGGCCAAAGAAACATCAGACAACATCTTCTGAATTGTATCAGAAGACTACTGCTGCAACACTAAAGGAGCAACTGCCTGGACTTGATATTGCAAGGACAGAGTTTCGTTATTTGTCAACTCTGTCAACCACTGATTCAAGAATGCTTTAATCTGGTACCAAATATCAATTGATGTCAAAATGCTTTGATATCATAACCAAAAGTCAAACAAAAATATCAAGTTCACAAAGGATTGTACTGTTTGTTACATTCTCGTGCCCTTTTAATCAAAATTCCATCAGTACCTAATTAATCAAAAAACAACCAAAAGCATTAACCAACAATGAATGTTTAGAAGAAAAAAAAAATTCCATCAGTACCTAATTAATCAAAATGACAAATAAGAACATACGTCAAATAGGTCATCAAGAATCTTATTCCTGTACTCCGTCTCCAAAAGCTGGCTCCTCTGTTGGGCGATTTCTTGGGTTTCAGTTCAATAGATGAACTTGAGGATTCTCAACACTAATATCCCAAGAAATCTGTGACACAGAGACCTCTGGGACCACAACATCTTCCTTTTTATTTAACAAGGTCTTATCAGATTCCACACCATCATCATTCAGTGGAGAATTTTGTAAAAACTCATTGGCATTCGCAATCTCATAAGGACCCAATCCATTGCCAGTATCTTCTGTTTCTTCCACAGTACCAATATCCCAATCTATCTGAGAGTTGTCAACAGTAATATCCCAGTCAATAATATCAGCTACACTCCCATCTCCCCAGTTGCATAGTTTGATTCATCAAGGCGGGCTTCAACATTCATAGTATCAAGAACTTCAGAGCCCACAGAAACATTCAGAGAAGGTGGGTTTTCAATAATGTCCCTTAGATTTGGTAGCACAGTCCCGGAAGTTTTCTGCAATCACACCAAACAACCGCAGTTATCGATGGCATCCAACACAATAATCCCCAGTTCCATCTGTCTGCCCACTAACAAAGACCATTATACTTAACCAGCACACATCTAGCGACAATTACAACAAACCAATTGAACAAAGACAATTACGTGACAGCGTACTAATGTGATCAAAAACTCAAAATGTACATATTCAACTCCACGAGACATCCAAATCAAACACCAGTTTCGAGCTAGAGAGAAACTACAGCCAAACTAATAGCATGTACAAATGCAGTCAAACGAAAGGACAATTTGTCGACATGAACAAACCGAGAAGAGAGAGAGAGAGAGAGAGTAATTTGGACATGAACATTTTAAGGCTTAAATGATACACACAAACACACGAATGCACAAGCATTTTGTGAATATGTAACAGACATTACCGTACAACGTGTAAAAGAAATGGCTACTTACCAAACAAAGCATCACCCTTCTCAACATGATCAAATTCGGAAAGGGGCAGTAATATAGAGTGTAGTTTCACTCTTCCTCCGCGTTTGTTCTAATTTTAATCAAAAGAAGTAACAGTGTTATACAAGTAATTAGAATTTTTTTTAGATGATTTGAACATAAAGGAAAAATGAGAAGGAAACACATGATATTAGACAAACACCTGGTATTTCATGAACTTTTCAGCGTGTTCCCTTTCTTCTTTAATTTGTTGACACTTAATTTGTTCGTTCTTGAAGGAATATACATCATACAAACTTGATGATCATCAGTAGAGTGGCATGTGATGCAGGATCATACCTGCAATCCTAGCTCTTGACAAGCCTCTGCAAATTTAGCTGCTGAAAGAGCTGTATTTCTTTTAATATCAGCTTCCTTGCGCTCTAGTTCAGCCAGTTGCTGTTGAGTCCTTTGGACCGTCTTTTTCTGATATGGTCTTCAAATATGAAATACAATTGATCAATAATATAAGCCGCGCTAACATCAAGCAAATATTATTATTTAGCATTAACCAAGTAGACAATCACGAAAGCACTCACATTTCATAATTAACATTCTGGACCATTAGCTGAGCAGCCTCGCAAAGGTAAATATGATCTTTCTCAAAAGATTGCACGATTGGCTCCCAAACACCCTGCCAAAGGTTAAAATTTAAATAAGAATTATATGTAGAAAAATGGTAAGTCAGGGGAGGGGGCAGAGAGAGAGAGAGAGAGAGAGAGGACTGCCGGCCAAAAATATTACGGCTTTCTGGAGTCAACTTCAAAAGAATACCATATATTTGTTTGGCTTCCAAGTAACCAATCCCTGGAAAGAGAATGTGAATTAACATAAAACACCTAAATAGTAAGTAAAAAAGAAAAAATCAACACTGCTGAGTATAATTCCTTGAGTTTCAGTGCAACAAATTAATAAAGCAATGTAAAAGCATGGTCATTCATTGTAAATGCTCTAATATTTCATTGAGCAAAATTAAGCATTGACCACAAAAAAAATAAAATAAAATCAGAATCTCCGTTGCCATATATCTGAATGGAAGAGCTCCATGTATGCCATTATTTCCACATCCATAACAATCTTGATGCATGAAGTTGATTGCTAATAACATAAGTTTAAAACAAAAATACAATAACTAAAAAATATGACCAGTTATTGCATATTGACTACATTTCTATTAGAATGGTTTCAGTCTACAGACCATGATCAGCACTATGTCCTTATTCTAACCGTCTAAAATAAGCCATTTCACCAGTTAATGAACTTTAACAACATCAACCATCTTCTGAGCACCCTTTATCCTTCAAAACTTCAAGAACCAATAAACCACAACACAAAGACCAAACCATCTCTGCTACAATGCGTAAGATATTTATTTTCCAACCAATTAGCAACCTGGATGCGTATTGACACAACACTTGGAAGGCATAACTAACATAGATTGCCCCACTTAGCGATAATTTATAAAAATCATGACAAAAAAAGGCACTAATTGTCAATTTTTAGTGACGTATGTAAAAAATTGTCACAAAAAAATTATTTTTAACGACAATTTTACCAAGACTTAAATTTAATAGGACTTGATGGGAATTAAGTCAAACTATTAAGACCTATTGGTAGTTTACCCTAAAATATATATATATATATAAATATATAATTCTTGATAAATAATATGAAGCACCGGTACTCTAAAAATATTGCTGGGTACTTACCAGGAGTGGATACGCGTACCGATACAATTGCACGTGTACTGAGTATGCTAAAAATGCACCGGGTATGTTTTATACGATCAGTATAGTAATGGGTACGCCATGAGAGGTTTTTGGGAACTCCGGGGTAAAAAATGACATTTTTTCATAAATTAAAAGGTACTGGAGCAATTTTTTGTGTCTACTTTTAAAAATTATAAAAGTCTGGGGTTCTTTTGTAATAAATAAAACATGCAATCAAATAAAATTAGGGTTGTTTTATGCTCTATCATTCGATCTTCTCTTCTCCTTCCATATCTCCTTCCGAAGTACTCCAAGACTGAAATACTCCCAAGATATACTCTAAGACTGAAATACTCCCAAAAGTTGCTAGGGTTCCATGTCTATTCGATCATCTCCTTCCAGAAATACTCCCAAGAGAGTCTGAAGAACACTTCAAAGGTGCGATTGAAAGGTTTAATCGAAGGTGCTGCTGATTGATTCTCTCCTTCGAAGCTGCAATTGAAGAGGTAAGTTCATCCCTTTTCTACTCTCATTTGTGTCCTATTGAATATTTTTGTCTCTCAACCACTTAACAAAGTGAGTCAAATATTATCCTAATAACAGAATTTTTCATTACGTTTTAATTTGGCCATTGTGTCTAACAAGGAAAGCTTTCTTGATTCACAAAATTTATATAGAGAGTGATAGAATAATACAACTGCAATTAAAAGTATTATTTCAAAACAAACTACCCACTAAAATAACATTTAACTATTAAATTCCATGACGACATCAATTGCATGGTATTTTGTGTTCCTTATTGTAAATTAATGATAGAAAAAAGAAAAATAGTTTCACACACTATTTAAACCACCCCTACAGGGTATGTATTTTGTGTTAGTTGTTGTAAATTAATGATAGAAAAAAGAAAAATAGTTTCACACACTATTTAAACCACCCCTATAGGGTATGCCAGTTTGAGGGATCCATGAATCTCCATCAATGAGCTTAGACACTGTAAAAGGGGTAGCTTCAGTTGCACTTTTGAAGACATTATACCCTGACAATTTCGCCCTTCTACTAGTATCTGCCCCGGGGCCTCGGTTATTGTACTCCGCGAACATCATAATCGTGTTATTACAACACCATGTCCATCCCTCCGGTAGCACGATTTCATCCAAATACGATTCCATGAACACTACAGTGGCATAATTTTTCCACGGCCGCCCTAGAAAAGCCTTCACTTCGTTTTTACGTGACCTAAGTTCTGGTGCAACGTTGATTGTGCAATTTTGGAATGAAAATCCAAAATTAGACGATGTTGGATCATGTTTCCCACCGTTAGCGGTGATCACATTGGGAGGTGAGAGTCGACGAACGTAGATGCCACAATCTTGGAACACGGCTGAGGCAGAACCAAAAATGAAATCGACAGTGCCTGAAATTTCACAGTTTTTGTAAAACTGTGAATTTTTGTTTGCTAATAGGGTGTCTTGGTAACCCATGAAAATGCACTTGTAAAATGCTGAGTGATTTGCATTGTTGTTGAGTGCAACTGCTTGACCACTGTTTATTGGAGCTGAGTTCTCAATCGTTAAAGACTGGCCAATAAAGCCTTCCCCATCAACAGCTGTGAAAACAAAAATCTATCAGTTATTCAAATTCGAGATTAGTCAAGGTACTCCGAATATCCGGTTATTAACAAACATACTATATATTTAGAATTTTACTAAAAAATATCACTATGTGTTTCAAATTCATTTAAGTTTAAACCTCACAATATATTAATTCAATTTCAATCATACATTCATTACTGAAAATGTATACATATGTTAGGCTAAAGAGGATGATGAGAATATAACCAAAACTTCAACCATGCAGGCTAGATTCAAAAATAAATATGGAAAAATTACAACCCACGAAGTGTTAGAAAAATAATTACAAATTCATTGAAAAACTTATGATTTTAATTATTAATATTAATACATTTTTTTACTAATCTATAAATATTTTTATAAAAATAAACTGATTTGTAATTTCCTCAATAAATATTATCAACACTTGTTTTTCCAACTTTTTTCATGCAAAAAGATTTAACTTTTGAAAAACATATTAGTAAAAAAAATTACTTCATGAACCCTAAACACATGCAAACTAAAAAACAACCAAAATAGAATTGCTTGCAAGAGAGTGAGTGAAGTTTACTCATTGTAGCAGACCCTAGAGTTCCAAATCCGGTGGCGTTACTCCGGTTACCCATAATTTTCGTGGTGGCGGCATCATCACCAATCAGAGCAATGTTCGTCTTGTCCTCTCCCACCACCACATATTCACTGTAAACCCCCGGCTTGACGCGAATATAATACCTATCATATCCGTAAAACGTAGTAAATAATTTTTTTTACTTTTTTCAATAATATCTTTCTTCTTCTTTTTTTTTAAGTAGTGAAAGTCAGTTGTCGTTTGTTAATTAAATACCTGTTGGTTACACTGACATGCATAGGAGCAGCAACAATCGCATCGTTGATACGCCTGTAATTTCCCGAGCCATCTTGTGCAACTGTTGCATTGAAGATAATGTTGGTCTGAAGTGAAATGGTGGTTCCAGTTGAGCACAAAAAGAAGAACACAACGACGATGAAGACGATGGATGAGGAAGAAGCAAACTTTGACTCCATAGCAAGGAATTAAAACTGAGATCAACTTAAAGTATATGGATAGAGTTTATGAGTATTTTGTAAAGAACGTAGTGACTTTGCATGGTGTGCATGGTTCTTATATAGAACAATTTTACAATAAGAATTGCCAAAAAAATTAATTTTGGATTGGATAGACGACTGGACTTTTCATCTTTCCACTTGATGTTATACATAATCCAATTTTTTTATTAGATTTTCTTATGAATAGAATTTTCTCATCATCCATTAGATTTTTATTAGATTTTCTTGTGAGTAGAATTTTCTTATCAGTCATTAGATTCATTTATTTATTTTTTTTATTTGGATATAATGAAATTTGGTAAGAAATCTATAAAGAATTTTCCTCAAAAAATAAAGTATGTATCCACTGCAATGGATAAAGCTACATCTATGCTCTTTGTTTGCCAAGTCAGATAATTTATATATTTTTCAATGGTAAAACATGTTTTTGTGTAGTTTAAAAATAAAAAATAAAAAGTATGGCTCATTGCCGGTCCATAAATGGACTAGATGGTGCGATTTGTATTTTGTGCCCATTTTGGACCAATCTCGATTATTCGAACGGTTCGTCATGTAAGTCCCGTAGAGAAATTGTACATGTAAAAGATCAAATTAATCGGACAACAATATTTATGTAATAGGATCATAAAACCATGCAAAAAATTAGAAAAAAATAATAATAATAGACCATTTATTTTCAAATTCACAATTGCAGTTCATTTTTTTTTTTTTTTTTGGTGTACAATTTTGTCATTCAATTATATGGATATTGATATTTGATTAATTTGATTTTTTGCATGGTTAATCTTCATGATAAGCCTTGCATAATGAACAATTTAGATTATCAATATGAATTTAAAATGGGTCCACAAAATGCAAATTGTAAAATGGACTAGAGTGAAACTTGTGCCTTAAAAAATGGTAAAAACGTTTTTATTTTTTTAATTTAATGTGCATAAATTGTGATGATAGGTTGTTCAGATTATGGAAATTCTTGGTCGGTTGACCATGTTAGGATAGAGAATTTTGATTATGGAAATTGGATAGATTTTGTATCAAACATTATTATTAAACTTTCTTTTTTCTGACATATACATTACTATTGGATAGATTTTGTAACCAACATTACTTATATATACTATATGTTTTTTAAGATTAGAACAAGTGCAGAGTATGAGTTGTAACTAACCTAAATTAAATTTTCAAATTAAAAAAAAAATGTGAATTACATTAACCTCCTTGAAGTTAAGAAAAAATATCATGAACACTACGAGTTTAATGTAATTATATTATAGTCCAAGTTTTAATTCATATAATTTTTTACCCACTTTTCATTAATTATTTTTTAGTCATATGAATAAAAAAAATGATATTGTCATATTTATCTTTATTATGTTTGTGTCTACACAACATTTGTATATCCTCATTTGCTTTAACCTTAGTAAAGAAGAGAACTGTGTAATTATGTTATTTTTATGAAATTTCTTCAGGTTCATTTTCAAAATTAGTTTATGAATTTTTTTTTTAAATAGAAATTTATTTAACAAAAATAAACACAAAAAATATTTTTGAATTTTACAAAATTATTTTTTATCTAAATAAAAATCATATGAAAATTATGTTTTTTTTCTTTCCTTTTTTTTTTCAATTTTTTACCAAATTAATATTTAGTATTTTGAAAATTTTATGAGAAAACTCATTTCGAAAATCAAACCAATCATTGTGATGAATGTAATTTAACCTGTGAAAAATAACCTGTGTCTATTCACTTGTATATGTGTAGGGGTGCAATTTAGGCGGACTGAACCCGAGCAACCTGAATGTGTAGTGGTTTGCATTACTTCTTGTGAACATCTGAATTAAGCAAGTTTGCAAATGCCCACTTGTTTAAACAATTTTTTTTCATGAAGGTTCACACAATATTTGCCTGCACGTTGAGCCAATAACTAGCAAAGTTAAGTTGACTACACCACACAATGACCCTCCTCTCTCTCTCTCTCTCTCTCAAAGGCAAAAATAGGTTAAACTAGCAGATTAGGCAATTGAGCAGTAATGGTATGGTTAGGCATTCTACCATAGTCGTTATGTGCAAACAACTTCAGACAGCTCTTTGTTTCCATGTCCCATAGCCTAACTGTCTTGTCCATTGAAGCTGAAAGCAGTAGCTGCAAATCCACATAAATTTGCATGATTTTATGTCAACTTTCTACATTACCATAGAACTAGACTATGATGTATGAAAGGATCCAAATGAAGATTGCTGTTTTGGCTTCAATGGAATGTCAAATTCTTGGAAGATTTTCCTAATAAATTCATTTTTTTCTACTTACAATTTTCTCTTTCTACCTTTTGTGTATCTACAGTGTGGTGAGAAGCTGACCTGTGATTTTGACCAAGAGAGGTCCAAGACATCATCCTGGTGACCAGTAAAAGTGCATACTGGTTTTTCTGAGAGGGAAAATACAATTTCTGGCACATTGACATAATCAGGAATTGAATTGCCCTTTTTCTTGTTAGAGGATTTCCCCTTCTTCTTCCTCTCCGACGGCATTGGTGAAATCTCTGGAAGAGGAGGCTTTTCTTTTTTCCTCTCGGACGGCATCAGTGAACTCTCTGCAAGAGGAGGTTGTTGCTCCAATATATTTCCTGCCATGGGATGAAGTGGGGTGGAACCAGTAGAACTCCACTCGTCAAGTGGCTTTGCCGACATAACTTCACATTCTTGGACTTCCCACACATGAATTACCCGATCTTCTCCGGCACTAGCGAGGTAATGAGCATCCGGGCTGAATTTCATTGTCCAAATTGAGCCCTCATGAGCTTGTATTTCTTGACACAAATGCAAAGCGGTGAATTCTTTCATAGGCTTGCCGTGCTGATGAACTTTAATCCACTTGGAGGATGGGTTTTGCTGATCTGCCGTTGAAGAATTATCTCTCTCTTTGTCACCGATCAATCCGCTCATTGAATTTGCCACGCACCTTATGTTCTTCAAGAATGCGACCCCCCTTCTCTTGCTGTTTCTGAAGCTCTTGGTAAGGTATGAATTTCCTGCATTTGCGCCACCTTTTTTTTCATCATCTGTTGATACATTTTCACGATGCAAAAGCTCCTTAACAACAGGTGAATGACCGACAGTCTTCTCAAATTCCTCCATGCTGAGCTGCTTCCCAGTCTCAACTTCACTGAGTTTATTCCACATCCCCTCACTATTGAACTCTTTAACAATGAACTCCTTACCTGTGTCCAAATTCTTTATCAAAAAGAACGTGCTAAACTGACCATCCGACAACATATCTGGCAACGCCCCACTATTGGGTATCAAAGATCTGTTTCTTCTCACCCTTTGTGGTGTGACGGTATTGGCATATTGACCTATACCAGAATGTGATGCTAATAACATTGATGATGTTCTATTTAAAAACCAGAGAATTTATCTGGTTTCAACCTAGAGAAAATTCAGCACGTAATGCACTAATCTTTTTTGACCCCGTATTGGAACAACTTGAAAGAAGTTTTATTTTTTCCTTTTGTTATTTATTTGTTTAGTTTATGATATTTGAGATCAAACTCTAGGGTGCAGAAATTTCAGATTTGAGGTTGCAGAGTTTGTGTTTTGCCATTACTTTTCCATTCTTAGTTGGAATTTATGCCAAAAAGAGTTTATATACATATCTCAGTGACCATACATATCTGTTTGGTCAATCCAAACCACAAAATTTCTCTGGATCAACTTAGAGAAATTTCAGTTCAAGCCAGAGAGTTGAACTTAGAGAAATTCTGAATTTTCTCTAGAACTATAAAACTCTGATTTGATCAATTTGTCAATTGAAATACCTGGGGGGACTCTTTCTTGAAAGTGATGAGGAAGGCGAAGATGGCAATGAAGAAAGGAGTGGTGGAGCCAACGGCTTGGTTGAAGGAGACAGGTAGGTAGTGAAGAGAGATGTTGCCGGAGACGACGGAGAAGTAGAAAATGACGGAGAGAGCTTGGGAGAAAAAAACGTCAAGGCTGGTTATGCTTCTCACAAGTGCCTATGTGTTGCTTATGAGAATCTCAGGGCTTCTCAGGAAGAGTTCTTCAAGAATCGAAACAGTATTATAAAACATCAATATGATTCGGAGCAGTTGAAGACCAGAGAGAATGAGGAAGACAATAGATCTGTGATTGAAACCCTGAGGTAATAGACATAAATATATATATATATATATTAGGGAAGTGGTGATAGAACCCATACAACAAGCACAAAGTCTTGTTTTCTGTCGTTTACTAGCGTTGGGGATGGTGATAGTCAAATTTCTCTGATATATGTTTAGGGACCTTAGACATCAAAAAATAATTTTGTGGATCTCTTCCATTACGAAAAGTGGGGGAGGGACCTTAGACTAATTTTTCCTAAAAAAAATGTAAATATAGTCTAATTTTAACAAATTAATTAACTTATTGCACACAAAAAAATAAAAATAAAAATTCAAACTCATATGCGATAAGGGCCTCACTCGGATCAGGTTTGGACAAATAATCTCAGGTTATAATTTGAGTTTGGGTAGGTCTGAGCAGCTCTCAGCACAACTTGGGTTAAGCTTGGACGACCTCTCAACCTACTTGAAATCGCTCGAATTGCACCCCTATATATATGTGTAACGGTGTCCATTATATATTACATGGGCCATTTTGTGCCCTATTCACATAATAGTTGAGCCAGAAATTTGGCTCATCAAGCCTTCGTTTAATTTGGTTTTTTGGTTAAATTAGTTGTAAAAAGACAAAATAAGTCAATAAAACAAAATGTCACATTCAAATCATAATTATTTTATTTTTTTCTTATAAAAGTTAAAAAAACTAAAAGCTCAACCCAAATAAACTTTTTAACCCCAGACTAAAATAATCAAAAACTCAAAACCAACCCACTTTCCAAATGAAACCTAAGTGGAATTCTTAGCAACCTAAAGAAGTTTGATCATCTTAGACCTGTCTGAAGAGCTACTGGCCTCTCCATTCACTGGAATCATCTTAATTAGCCTTGGTTTGTATTACAAACTAATCAGGTACTCCTTGCACCCAAGAATAAACATAATGAAACTGACTCATGTTTAAGTTAGAAGGTTAAACTTAACATTTGGTTTTTAGACAGTGCTGAGATTATGAATTTTTTGTAGAAATTTAAAAAGAAAAAGAGAAAATGTAGATGAAATTTAAATGAAATATAACTAAATTTCATTTATATTTTACACACTTTTTTTTCCTTTCCATTTTAATTCCCTACCCAAATATCCAAATAGAGTGATTTTCCTCAAATTTTCCCTCCTCCAATCGCTCTCTTGGAGGCCCTATTTTCCTTGCCTTTGACTAGTTATGCTCTTGTCCTCTCCAAGTTGATTCGGTCTGGCCAGTGGCGAAGGGAGTGATGGGCCGAGGAGAGTCACGTGCCCCTCGATTTTGAGATTTTTATTTTTATTTTAAATTTTGTAAACATAAAAAAAAATATTTTAAATAAAAAAAATTACAAAAATATTATTAGAGTGAAATGTCAATGACATTTCAAAAATTATGAGAACAATAATGGTTGTTTTAATTAAAAATGAAGAGACTACTATAAATCATATTATCTATGAAATTTTTTAAATGTAACGGTAATGTCATTATTATTGACATGCAAGTATAAATAATCGCACTATAAAAATATAAAATTTATTGAATTGTTAGTTATATTTGACATGTGAGGTTCATTCTCTATGTGTTTATGTACTATTAGTTGATGAGATCACATATCAATAATGACGTGGTATTACCATTATATTGAATTTTGAATCAAATTTTGTATAAGAGAAATTTATCATTATATAATTTATTTTAAAACTTATATCCATATTTTTTTTTGTATTGTCCATGATACATTAGTTACAAATAACATTATTTTTTTAATGTTTCTCAAAATCAATCATAAAAACTTACGTGAAATATTTTTATAAAAATTTTAAATATTATAATTAATAAGTACCTCTCTAATTTAATTTTTTTAACTCCGCAGTCTAGCACATTAACATTCAATTTATGGACTTTTGAAAAATAGCCTTTTCAGCTTTTCTTGGAATTGGAGCCCACCTTTCACAATCTGTTCATGAATTTTATTTTCAAAAGCAACACGGTTTTAAGTTGAATGAAACAAGCAATTATGACGTTTTATGTTTTGCATTTCGTCTTTTCTAGAGGTGGGATATTAATCTCTTTAGACAATTTCAAAATTTGTATTGTTAAGAAATGATTAAATAAAAATTGCATCACTTTTGAAATCTCAAAAAATATTTAAACTAAATCAAACCAAAACAAACTTTAAATCCCATCAAATGGGGGCGGTTGTATGAATCATTCTTCTCCATTTGGCTTTATCAAAGACTATTTCGTTAGTCAAATTAAATAAATTCATATCTCTATTTACAATGCTAATCAATGTTAATCTAGGCCTATTCGGTCCCCTAACACTTCTATCTACCGTCACTGCATCGCATCTTTTCACTATTGCCTTTATTGGTCTCCGTTGAATATGACCAAACCATCTCAATCGATTCTCTCTCAACTTATCTTCTATCTGTCACGCCCCAAGCTCCGTGACAACGCCACATACTCATTTAAGTGAGCATGCAAGGCTAAGAGTCCAACACATAACCAACAACGTAAAATACTCAAATTAAATCCTTAAATATCATAATGCTAAAATCCATAAAAATAGATAATTCTTATTATATGAAATTGTCCACCAAGTCCACTAATATAATCCACTAACCAACATAATAAACCAAGTACTTAAATCATAGTCCTACTCTCGGCACTCCCCCAGAGTAAAAACCCCGCGCAGCTCTATTCCTCAGAATCTGAAAAAAATAAATAAAATAAGGGAAAGCTACACGGCCCAGTAAATAACCAACTATCACTGCTAGCTGGATCAAGTATACAAAATAAATAAATAAATAAATCGATAACCAATAAATATAATTTTTGCTACAATTCAATAAATGAACAATTATTTGCAAGATGGTTTCATAGCTAAAAATAAATAATGTACAATACATTTTAAATGAAAAACCAACAAGATAATTCAAAGTAATTCGTTGTTCAAATCGATGGTTCGATATTCAGATGGTTCAATGATTTGATTCACAAAACCCAAGCCTTGGTGACTACGGTCACTTAGCCCGTGACAAGGCCCAGAACCACATATAGGCCGGTGGTAAAGCCCCAAAAGAAACTAATTTTTGTGTCAATAAATAACCCCATTGGCTATGGTCCAAATCATAGTCAAACTAGAGTGATGTTCAAAATTCAAACAATACACAAATTTTAAATAAAATGTTCGATATTTTCACAATAAACATTTAGTACAATTTTCAAAATAGTTCTACAAAATATTCAAATAATTTTTATAGTAATATTCGATGTTGTTTTATACTTGATCCATATTTTATTTTAAGAGAACATAAAGGCTATAAATAAATACTCATAATTTTAAACGATTCAATAGAAATAAAAATGTACCAACAGTGATGAAGGGTTACTTACTCCAAACGCTTAAAAATAATATTCCAACACCAACTCCAAACACCCAGCTCCACCATTTCAATCACACAAACCTAATAAACAAAATCTCAAATAAACTAATATTTTTACATGTTACATGCACCCACAAAAGCCCCACCATAATAGATTAATGTATTGCTTTAATATCCAAGTGATTAAACCATTCAACCCAACTTTATAGCCAAACACACCCTTACCCATGATACAAAACTCCATTGTTTCTATTACTCACCCAAAGTTACACTTACACATTGCACCTAATTCTCAAAACCTAAGTAGGCACCTATAGATCTTCCAAATCCCCTTAATGCATTAATTGTTAAATTCCCAACATAAACTTAATAATTAACAGTAAAGACATATTTTACTTTAACCAATAGATGTCCCAAAATCACCAACGTACTGCCTTCAATCCCTATTGCAACCTCACTTAAACCTCCCTTCTCTTTTTCTTTTCTTTTTTTCTTTTCTTTTTTTCTTTTACCTTCTCAAACCCTAGCCGCCTATGGAGCAATTCTCAGCCTTTGTTTTGTTTGTTTTCCAAGACTTAAAGTCACAACAGGTGGGCTTATTAATCTAATTTCTCAAAGCTACAAAATTATCCATCTAAGTAATAGGAAATATAATGTCATCTCATAACTAATTCTTTGATATTAATGAATGACCCATATAAATTAATTTAATTACTAATCTATCCAATAAAATAATTCTACACACAACTTGGGTTTTACACTATCGGTGCTACTCCTACACATTCCTGAATACACTTATTTATAATTCTATCTTGTCTAATCTTTTTCTTTTTGACCAATGTTTCGCATACGTACAAGACTCTTTGCCTATATAATTTAAATATCAAAAGAATATTTCTTATTATATATATAAGAAAAAAAGAACAATCTAATTACTCCCAAGGCAATACAGAAAAAATGTGTGCGACTACTTCAGCTTTTGCTTCTGATGTTTCAACAATTTTCCCTGATCTTCTTCTTCTACCACCTTCACCGTCGCTGCCATATACACCTGAAGATCTATAAAAGCAGCAACAGATTCTTGCTAATATACCCATGCCTCTCTCTCTCTCTCTCTCTCTCCAACTTCATTTACAGAGACTTCCAACCAGTGTTTGAAGCAAATATATAAAGACTTTTTTCACCTCTTCACATTGCGTTTGGTTAGAAAATTTAAAAAGAAATATAGAAAAAGAAATGAAAAAAGTAAGTAAAATATAAATTAAATATATTTACATTTCATCTAATTTCATATATTTTTTCATTTTTCTTTCTAAATTCCTTTTCAAATCTCTTAACCAAACAAAACGTAAATGTCTTTCTTTTTTTTTTTTTTTCTTTTTATAGCAAATATATATATCCTCAGCCTTTTTGGCATAGATAAAAAACAGGACAGAAAGTTTTAATAAGTTAAGAACACAAAAATTGATTACAAATCAAACAGAATTTACGTTTATGTACGAATAAATTATTTTAATAATTTTTTAGCCTTTTAACTAAAATATGAAATAAAACAATTAATATATTAAAAATAATTCTTTCACTTTTTATGAAAAAAATATACAAAAAGTATGGGGGAAAATGACTTTTGCATAATTTATTAATTTTTTAAACTTTTCTAGTGACTTTTTAAAACATAATTGCCAAATGAGATTAACAAGCAAAAACTATACCAAACATTAAAGCGCTCTAAACAAAATTTAAAAAAGAAATATAAGTTAAACCCTATAATATAAATTTTAAAAAAAAATTACATATTAATAAAAAAAATTATAATTATTAATATTTATAAAATTTATCACTAATTTATAATTATTTTTACAAAATACCACTAATGTGATATTTCCCCAACAAACTACACCAAACAGGGACAATGAAATAAAAATAGATTTAAAGATGAGTTGATTTCCAACCAAACCACAGATTCAATCCATTACCCTATTGAATCTCCCCAGCAACCAATCCCATTTCAATTACTTGGAAAACAAGAACTCATCAATAAGCAAAAACAAAACTCTTATAAAGGAAAATAGTCCTCAAAAAAAATAATAAAAAGTAACGGAAAATAAAATATTTTAATTTTGCACCCAAAACAGCTCAAACTAACATGTTCCAGGAAAATACAATATTAAAATTTCACAATGACGTGAAACAAGGGTTAACAGAAATATTATAGTTAAAGACACTATCATCATCATTAAAATAAAGATTAAAAAGAAGAGAAAAAAACAAATACAGGGAGTTAGCAAATGTTTTGGCAACTGGATTCGCCACAACAGTATAACTGCACAAATATGTTTGCCATCGCAAAGTAAATGATTGCAGATTCTCAGCTGCCTGCAATACCTTCAGGAATTGGCAAGACAAAATTGCACAGGTTTAAACTAGAAAAATACGAGGAAAAAAAACCAGAAAGCTACATATATTTCTTCTATCATTTAGTTGTGCCACAACATTATCACTAGTTTCAATCACCTTGTAAGCAGTAAAGCTGTCGGATGTTTCCTGATGCTGTCAAAAACATCAAAAAAAATCAATAGAAAAGCGAGTTAAACTTATCTTTTATCTAATTCTTCAAACAATAATACAGAAAAATAGATGTGCAAATAGTATAGAAGTTGTTTATTGAACAGAAGGAATTTTTTTTATCATTGTGTTCTTAAGCTGTATTTGGTTAAGGGATTTGGGAAGGGATTTGAAAAGGAAAAGAAAAAGATAAGTGAAATGTTTTTCCTTTTCAAATCCCTTCCCAAATCCTCCAACCAAACACAGCGTAAGAGAATTATTCGAATAGGTGTGTGTGTTTGGATGAGGAGGTTGGGAAAGAATTTGAAGGCAAAAAGGAATTTGAGAATTCAGAGTCATAAAATTCTCTGTTTGGATTCACAAATAAGTAAATAATAAAAAGAAAGAAAAGATGAGGATTTAAATATCCTCTAAGAATTTTAATAAGGGATTTTAAGGGTAGGGTAGTTGACCTCTTACTGATTGGAAATTCAATTTACTAATAATTTTCTTTCACTCAGGTCAGGGTATATCCAGATACCCATCTCCAGTATACCCAGCATACATTCTGTATAAAATGCAAAAAATGATTAAGAGTATTGATGATTACCATATAACCATTCCTTGAAGTATACATGCAGTGCGCTTGATAATTCATGCTTCCGGCTGTCTTCAAGTTGCGTTTCCTTCAAAATTTGCTTGATCTCCCCTAAGTTATTGTGCTGAGACAAAATAATTATGTTTAATAAAAAAAAATTCAATGTAATTAAGACTGATTTAGAATTGTATAGAATCACTTCCAAAAGGTATATAATGAAAACTCATTCTTTTTTTCTTTTTTTTTTTTGGGATAAGTAGGTAAATATGCATATCCATTACTAGAAACAGAAATCAAATGGCCATGCCAATGATCAGCATGGCTCTGTGCACATACATCTCTATGCTGAGACGACATCTACACATCTTGTAATGGAAATGGATTGGCTTTTGTGGACCCAGAAGATTCACCTTCAAAGCAGTTTGGTATCTATGCACAAAGAACAAGATCACAAAATTTAACAAGAAATATTAGCATATAGATTAAGATCATGATGAGATAACAGCCACAGCCACACAAGCTGAACAAATAAAGCTCAAGCATTGTAATTAGATAGGCTCAGTTCAGTTAGTTCAGTTGTATCAAGTTGAGTTGTATCAAGTCTGTTATAACTGTTTTCTGTTACATAGTTAGATATAGGATAGCTACATAACAAACTCTAATCTTGTATAAATAGTAAACTCTGTACTCAAGATCTTTTATCAAAAGGTATTTTCATTTCTGATACAAATTCTTCATGGTATCAGAGCTTGTTAACTCCAACGAGTCAAGCTTCTTCAAGATCCTTCAATGGAGTCTGCGTCTTTACCTCTACCAGCCAACCTTGTTCTTCTGATTAACAATTTGAATTCATTTGTTACAATCAAATTGAATTCTACAAATTTTTTGATCTGGAAAAGTCAGTTTCAGAACATACTTCAAGCTACAAATCTCATTGGCTATGTTGATGGTTCTTCTCCATGTCCTCCTGCACTCATTCATGATTCTACTGGCAAAGAGAGTACCAATTCAGAGTTTCTCACATGGAAACAAGTTGATTCTCATCTGTTAAGTTGCATCACTGCAACTCTCACTCCTGCTGTGTTTACATCTGTTCTACACTGTTCTACAAGTTGTGAAGTCTGGACTCTTCTCACTAAAAGATTTACCTCATTATCCAGATCACATATTCATCAACTCAAGAACAAACTCAATGCTGTTTCCAAGAAATCCTTATCAATGGAGGATTATCTACTCCAAATCAAAACAATATCAGATCAATTAGCTCTTGTTTCTTCTCCGGTTGAGGAAGAGGATTTGATTCTCATTGTTTTAAATGGTCTTCCAGCAAAGTACAACTCTTTGAAGACAGCAATACGAGCAAGACCTGAACCAATCACTATGCCAGATTTGTCCTCTCTTTTGTGTTCAGAGGCTTTGCATGTTGAATCTGAATCACAACTGTCTTCGTCTCTTTCAGACCTCACCGTTGCATATTCTGCAACCAAAGATCAAGGATCTAAATTTCATTTTGGTTATCGAGGACATAAATCCACTGGTTACAGAGAAGGATCTTCTAATAGAGGTGGACGATATTTTCAAAGAGGAGGTCCTTTCAATCGTAGAAATGGAGGAGGCAGATCTGTCTCTTCATCTCAGTACCAGCTTTCACAACAAAATTCCTCTTCTAATTCTTTGATATGTCAAATCTGTGGCAAGCCTAATCACACAGCCATTGATTGCCGGTATAGGATGGATTCTTCTTATACAGCAGCTCCTTCTTCTAATTCTTCTCCTAAAACTGCTTTTGTTGCTAGTGCACCTTCATCTTCATCAACTGCCAATTGGTATGTTGATTCTGCAGCTACAACTCATGTTACTCCAGATCTTGATAATCTACATCACTATCAACCATATTATCGTTCTGACCAAGTCACTGTGGGAAATGGTAACTCCATTCCCATACAACATACAGGTCAAGGTATTCTTCCCACTCCTTCTCATCCTTTCAAGCTTAATAATATTTTTCATGTACCTTCTCTATCCTCCAATCTTCTTTCTATTCATCAGCTCACATCTGATAATGATTGTACTATTACTTTTGATGACAAGTCTTTTGTGATTCAGGAATATGCAAATACCAATTTTTGTGCTTTCTGACTTGGGTATTGGGTCAGTC
>NW_021025257.1:787436-824536 GCF_004153795.1 Camellia sinensis
GCACTTGTAAAATGCTGAGTGATCTGCATTGTTGTATAGTGCAATTACTTGATGACTGTTTATTGGAGCTGAGTTCTCAATGGTTAAAGACTGGCCGATAAAGCCTTCCCCATCAACAGCTGTAAAAACAAAAATCTATCAGTAATTCGAATTCGAGATTAGTCAAGGTACTCCGAATATCCGGTTATTAAGAAACATACTATATATTTAGAATTTTACTCAAAAATATCAATATGTGTTTCAAATTCATTTAAGTTTAAACCTCACAATATATCAATTCAATTTCAACCATAAATTCATTACTGAAAATGTATACATATGTTAGGCTAAAGAGGATGATGAGAATATAACCAAAACTTCAACCATGCAGGCTAGATTCAAAAATAAATATGGAAAAATTACAACCCATATAGTGTTAGAAAAATAATTACAAATTCATTGAAAAACTTATGATTTTAATTATTAATATTAATACATTTTTTTACTAATCTATAAATATTTTTATAAAAATAAACTGATTTGTAATTTCCTCAATAAATATTATCAACACTTGTTTTTCCAACTTCTTTCATGCAAAAAGATTTAACTTTTTAAAACCATACTAGTAAAAAAAATTACTTCATCAACCCTAAACACATGCAAACTAAAAAACAACCAAAATAGAATTGCTTGCAAGAGAGTGAGTGAAGTTTACTCATTGTAGCAGACTGTGTAGTTCCAAATCCGGTGGCATTACTCCGGTTACCCGTAATTTTCGTGGTTGCGGCGTCATCACCAATCAGAGCAATGTTCGTCTTGTCCTCTCCCACCACCACATATTCACTGTAAACCCCCGGCTTGACGCGGATATAATACCTATCATATTCATAAAACGTAGTAAATAATTTTGTTTTACTTTTTTCAATAATATCTTTCTTCTTTCTTTTTTTTTTTTTTTAAGTACTGAAAGTTTGTTGTCAGTTGTTAAATAATACCTGTTGGTTACACTGATATGCATAGGAGCAGCAGCAATCGCATCGTTGATGTGTCTGTAATTTCCCGAGCCATCTTGTGCAACTGTTGCATTGAAGATAATGTTGGTCTGAAGTGAAATGGTGGTTTGAGTTGAGCACAAAAAGAAGAACACAACGACGATGAAGACGATGGATGAGGAAGAAGCAAACTTTGACTCCATTGCAAGGATTTAAAACTGAGATTGACTTAAACTATATGGATAGAGTTTATGAGTACTTTGTAAAGGACGTAGTGACTTTGCATGGTGTGCATGGTTCTTATATAGAACAATTTTACAATAAGAATTGTCAAAAAAATTAATTTTGGATTGGATTGACGACTGGACTTTCCATCTTTTCATTTGATGTTATATATAATCTTATTTTTTTTATTAGATTTTCTTATGAATAGAATTTTCTCATCATCCATTAGATTTTTATTAGATTTTCTTGTGAGTAGAATTTTCTCATCAGTCATTAGATTCATTTTTTTTTTTATCTAGATAATATAAAATTTAGTAAAAAATTTATAAAGAATTTTCCTAAAAAAATAAAGTACGTATCCACTGCAATGGATAAAGCTACGTCCATGCTCTTTGTTTGCCTAGTCAGATGATTTATTTCAACCATATAATAACACAACCTATTACTAAACTTTCCTTAAAGTTACGTAAACATCATAAAATTTCATTATATATTGCACGGTTTTCTCGAAAAAATCAGCTTTTTGGCAATTATTAAGTATATTTTGGACTAATCATAAAATGACATGTGTATTCCAAGTGTTATAAAATTAAGAAAATATATTTAAAAAATATGTATTGAGCTTTTGAACCTCAAAGATACTACAATGTTTTTGCTTATATTATATAATAATAATTATAAATATAATATATTATATAAATATAATTTTTACAGCTTATATTGTTTGAAAACACGTTGCATGGTTTAGGAAAGTAAAAAAAACGCTGAAACGTGGAATTTGATAGGTTTTATTGATATTATTTTATCGTTATTATGGAAAAAACTTTTTGATAGATTTTATTGATATGGTTGTATTCAACATTATTATGGAAATTTCTTTTATTGGTCACATATATTATTTTTTTTTTATTTTATAATAATAGGCATTATTGAAATTATCAATAGAAGATGAAACGTGGCAGTTTCCTTAATCTCATTTTTTATATGCAGTAATTTCTTTTCTTTTCTTTTTTTAAAGATTAGAACATGTGTAGAGTATGAGTTGTAATTATAATCAATAGTGACATAAGGTTAATTCCATCCAAATTAAAATTTCAAATTAAAAAAATAAAAAAATAAACTACACTAATATCTTTTGAAGTTTAAAAAAATTACACAAAGTTCTACAAGTTTGATATAATTATATTATGGTAATTTAGGCTCTATTTGAATTTTTTTCAAAAAAACAAAATAAGGGTGAATTTGTGGAGAAGAAAAAAAGTGACAAAAAAATACTTTTATTTTATTCACTTTTCTCTTGATTTGTTTTTTCCCCCCACTTTTGTATGGTATAATTCAGATTTTAAATTAATTTGAACGTTAGATTGAATATTATGAGTATTTGTCGTTGTAAGAATTGCTCTTGATCTATTTGGCAATATAATTGTTTTGTAACAAAAAAAAATGAAAAATTAAACGTATATAAAATTTAAATTTATGGTGTGTACTTTGATTTGATATGGTTAAGTCGCACATAAAATAAATCTAATTCATACATTATAAATTATAGTCACTTTTGTGATTCTTTTTTTTGGATATACAGTGTTCTTGATTTTAGTAATTTTTAAATTTTTTGACTTTTTAAAAAGCTTTAAAAAAGAGATTTGGGAAGTCGCTCAAAAAATCATTTTTTGTGAGACAATTTTCTTTATGTATTGTTTGACTTTTTTTTAACTGATCATAAAAAAATACGTGACTTTAACCCAAGGATTAGATCAGTTTAATAAGATAACGGTTTGCGTAACTGAAAGTTCCGAATTCGAAACTTATATCAACTTTCTTATAGTCCTTGACTAAAATTGAGGGGTGAAGGGTGAGTTCCTCGACATCCTTCCTTGAGTTGGCTCGTGAGGTCGGTTCATAAATGAGCTAGGCCTTGAGAGTTCCCAGACCATCAAACTTTAAAATAAAAAGAGACTTTTTGACATTTTATAACTCATCCCCAAATGTCCGCATAATTACATATGACCTTAACAATACTCTAATAGGTATGTTTACACAATTTTTAGTGTCCTATTTTATTAGGAATTTTTATTTATTTATTTATTTATTTTTAATCTTGTCATAGAATCAAATTTAGAATGCTTATACTAGAGATGAGATGGACTCAATTTGTAAGTGTTTTATTATTATTAATTTTTTTGATTTTGATCAGAAAAATAAAACTTTTATTTATGACCATGACTGATGATGGTGGTTTCATATGGATTTGGTGGTATACATATTATACGCGTGCATTATATTTCAATTTTTGAATTGTTCGTTGAATGAAAAATATTAATTGGTTACAAAAATTGATTAGCTGTTATGATGATATATTTATTTTATTTAGGTAATATTTTTGAAAATCAAAATTATGTGACAAAATTTTAAAAAACTGTTTTGAATTATGTGTTTTATAAAATACAACTATGCTATAACGTTCCATATGCCTACTCTGAGTGATTTAAATCATCTAGCTTGGAAAAAATAATTCTATCCACATAGAACGTGCCTAGGTCATAGAGTTGGCTTCGGCGGTGTTGGCTTTCAAATATTTTTTATTTTTTATTCTATATTTTATAGATTAGTAACGTCTTAATTATTTTAATTTTCCAAAAACAAAAGGCATTTTTGAAGGCATGGAGTGCAACTTGTGGATCAACATCGAATGGTCCTAGTATGATCATACCTGGAAACAAGACATTCTTGGTGAAACAACCGGTCCGATTGAAGGTCCATGCAAGTCCTCTATGTCCAGGTATTTATTTATTAAATCTCATGATTTTCATTTTATTTTTTTCAATTATATTTTAAATCATTTTATTTATATGTGTGTGTGTGTACTTTATATTGCAATTTTTTCTTGATATTTTTTCCCCCCCTTGTTTTAAAGTCAGTAGTACTAATACGGAAACAAGTCATAGGATGAGACACATGGCTGGTTTAACAATTACGTTTTTAATAATTTTATTCTTTTTCCTTTTTTTAATAATTTTTTAAGATAAAGTTATTGGTAAAAACGTTACATTTTGATATTGAAAAGCTGGGGTGGGGTTTGGAATTGTCTTTGGTGTTTAAAAAAATACAGTTTTTAGATCTTCAAAATTGAAAGTACTTGAAATTTAAAAAATAATAATAATAACTTTAAAATTTTTACCAAAACTAAAAGATAAAAAATAACCTTTAAGCACTTGCCAAAGATGATGTGTCTTGTTAAAAAAAAACTCTTTTTTTTTTTTTTAATCTTGTCATCTAAATTAGCATATTTTTTAGTAACGATTGTTTGCCCAAACATGCAATTTTTTTTTCCCTTTTTGATTTAAATAGACGGAAAAAAAAATTTAATAGTAACCAAACAGAGACACGCTGCATGCAAGTTCCACGTTTATTGTGTTTTTGTGACTTATTTTTACATTAATATTCTCTTTTTTTTATAATAACTTTAAAATACCCAACAATTCTGCTGTGATTATAATGCAATTTTCCTCTTTTTTTTCATTGATGAAATACAGGTTTGGAGTGACATTAAAGCACCAGACATGATGAATTTTGGTGATTTTAACTCTCATACTTGGCTTGTTTTCTCAAATGTTGATAGGCTTATTGTCAATGGAATTGGACAAATTGATGGGATTGGAAAATCTTGGTGGGATTCTTGTCCAAAGAAGGTTTCTGTTTGGATGTGAGAAAAAATAATAATAATAATAATAATAATTGGAGTTTTTCATCTTGGTTAGAAAATAAATAAAAAAAAATATTATTGCAATTCTCACTTTTTATTTGGATGGACAATGATTAAAAGAGGAAGATACACGTGTTTTTTTTTTTTTTTTTAATTTTAATTTCCTCTATGTTTAGGGTGTTAGTTTAGGTATTATAATTTTTTTTGTAAAGAGTAATTTTAGTTTTTCAATAAATCTTACAACTTTTGGTGAAAAATATGACTTACGTTTGGAGTTATTTGTTTCTTTCTTTCTTGAAATTACTCACCTTATCAATCGTACAAACAAGGGGTGATAAAAAAATCTCATCCTCTTTGAATCTTTTCTTTTCCCACTAAACCCTCAATCCAAATAGAGTGTTACTTATTAATCTCATCTAATCCTAATTAAAACTTATGCATAGCACGAGATTAACTATATGTCTCAAATCCCTATTCCTTTGTTCTAAAACATTCAAAATTGTTTGGATTATGCTCATTTAATTTTACCGTATCATTCTTGTAAAAAAATTTATATAGAATTTTTCTTTGTACATCATTACTCGTTTGAAAATTTTCTTACATGTGTTCTCAATTTTCATCTACTGGGAACAAATTGCAAGACGAGGCCTGCTGTAGGTAAAAATCTCTATTTTTACTCTCGGGCAATTTATATTGTTTATTGGCTCATACTCATCAAAGCACGCTTATTATAAATAAAAAAAAAAATTATAAAATAATAAATCAATGTCTTTGATCCTAAACCCAATATTTTTTTTTTTTTAAACAAGTTTAAAAGTTCTCTTTGAGTTTAAGAAAATACTACATGGTGGGTATCTTGAAAAATCAAAGTAAATTGTTATAAGCATGTATTAGAAGCACATATTGTTCTTAAATTAAAGATGTTTGAGCTCAAACAATTACAATTTTCATTGCCAGGCTTTGGCATTCAATCGGTGTAACAACCTTCAGCTAAGTGGATTGAGGCATGTCGATAACACAAATAACCACATTTCGATTACCAACTGCGTAGTTGCCACCATCTCAAACATTCATATAACTGCACCTAAAACTAACCCTTACACCGATGGCATTGATATCAGCAATTCCACCCCTATTCAGATTCACGATTCTTACATTGGAACTGGTTTCATTTTTTAAAAACTTTTTATTTGGTCTTTTTAGCAGTTTTCCTTCATTTGATGTTTGTTGCTTAGTACATATTTACTTGTATGAATTTTATCAACAAAAAAAAAAATTGCAATAATTGTAGGTGATGACTGCATTGCTATGATTAATGGCTGCAAATATATCAACATTACTGGCGTAAATTGCGGTCCAGGCCATGGAATAAGGTCAAAATTCTCATTAAAATGAATTTTATTTACAAAATTGCTTCCACTACATAATTTTACGAAAAAATTATGCATAAACTTTCATAAGAATAATAAATTTAAGTTCCAACGAGTTACTTTTTGAAAAAATAAATATATTTCTTTTCTTTTGTTTGTTAGCATTGGAAGCTTGGGAAAAAATGGAAGTAGAGCTACAGTGGAAGAACTACATGTGAACAACTGTACCTTCAATGGAACTCAAAATGGGGCAAGGATCAAGACATGGCAAGTAAGAAACTCAAACCAAGTTTAGAAATTAATTTAGTCTGACTTTATTTGCCTTAATTATATATTTTGTTCACTATTCCTTTTCTCAAATTCATATGTTAATTTTTTGTGTGTTTTTTACGGTGGGTCCGGATATGCTAAGATAATTTCTTTTGTTGACATTATACTTATTGAAACAGACAACCCTATATTGATCGACCAGTATTATTGTCCACATGACCCTTGCAAAAATGAAGTAAGAGTATATACCTTGGATTAGTATATACATTATTATCAATACCTTATATCGCTATGTACATTCGTTGTTGTTGTTGTTTATCATTTTTTTTAATTTACTAATGATGAAATTGATATTTGTATATACATAATTTACTAATGATGAAATCAATTAGTATATACATAATTTACTAACGCATCAATTTTGATAATTCCGAAAAGGGGTTTGAATTACACTGTCTACTGTGATACGTTCGGGGATGGACTTGGTTGTGTCTTGATGAAAAACGAAAAAGTTGTGGCCTACGGTTCACAACAATTGAAAACTCATGAGAAAAATTACCCCACCCATGATCAAGAATTAATAGCGATGATTTTTGCTTTGAAAAATTGGAGGCATTACTTGTACGATGAGAAATTCGAAGTCTTCTCCGATCATAAAAATCTAAAGTATTTGTTTTCTCAAAAAGACTTGAATTTACGACAATGGAGGTGGATGGAATTTATGGAGGATTATGACTTTGAGTTACACTATCATCCAAGGAAGGCCAATGTGGTGGCCAATGCTTTGAGTCGAAAATCTGTGAGTAGTTTGGCAAGTGTGGCCATTCGAGAATGGGATATGCTAGATGTTATTGGTAAGTTTGATTTGCACTTGAGTGAGTCCGGAGAGAGTGCTACCTTGTTTACTTTGAATGCTCAACCTATCTTGGTTAGTAAGGTCATAGAGGCACAACGAGGAGACCGTGATGTGGAATCAATCCGTGTTAAGATTTCCAATGGAAAGGAAAAGAAAGGTTTGAACATTCACTCGGATCTGAGTGTACGTTACCTAGACCGTTTGTTTGTACCAGAATCTTGTAGAGAGGAAACACTTCAGGAGTTCCATCACTCACACCTTACGGTACACCAGGGAGGCACTAAAATGTATCATGACCTTAGTCGTCAGTTTTGGTAGAGGGGTATGAACCGGGATGTCGCTTTATTTGTATCGAAGTGCCTTACTTGTCAACAAGTAAAGGCCGAACACAAAAGACCAGCGGGTTTGTTACAACCCTTACCGATAGCCGAGTGGAAATGAGAGCATGTTACCATGGATTTTGTAGTTGAGCTTCCTAGAACACAATGAGGCAATGACACCATTTGGGTGATTGTTGATAGGTTGACTAAGTCTACCCATTTCATTCCGATGTGCACCAGCAACTCAGTTGAACGCTTGGCAGAGTTGTACATTAGAGAGATAGTTCGACTTCATGGAGTCCCTGTGACTATTGTTTCGGATAGGGATCCTCATTTTACTGTCTGGTTATGGAAAAGCCTTCAAGAAGTGTTGGAAACTAAGCTGACTCTTAGCCCCGCTTATCATCCTCAAACCGATGGACAGTCGGAACATACCATTCAAATTTTGGAAGACATACTTAGAGCTTGTGTCATTGATTTTAAGGGGCCTTGGGAAAGGCACTTACCATTGATTGAGTTTGCTTACAACAATAGTTACCAAGCTAGTATTGAGATGGCACCATTTGAGGCCTTGTATGGCCAACCTTGTAGATCACCAGTTTGTTGGGCCGGAATGAGTGTTGCACCGTTACTAGGTTCGGAAATTGTTAGAGAGACAATCGAGAAAGTTGTTCTCATTCGGAAGAAGTTAGCTATGGCCCAAAGCCGACAAAAGAGTTATGCTGATAAGAGGAGACGACCTTTATCTTTTGAAGTTGGTGACCATGTGTTTCTAAAAATCTCACCAAGGTGGGGTTTGATGAGATTTGGTAAGAGTGGTAAATTATCTCCAAGGTTCATTGGGCCTTTTGAGATCTTAGAGCGAATTGGGGAAGTGGCATACCAGTTAGCTTTACCGCCATAACTTTCGGGAGTTCACAACGTATTTCATGTAGCTATGCTTAGGAAGTATGAACCTGACCCTTCTCATGTGCTTGATTGGGCTGACTTGGAGGTAGATGAGGATGCCTCTTACGAAGAACGACCGGTTCAAATATTAGATACCCAGGAGCAAGTGCTACGGGGCAAAACTATATCGTTGGTAAAGGTGTTGTGGAGACACCATGGGGTTGAAGAAGCGACGTGGGAACGGGAGGCGGAAGTCCGCTCTAAATATCCGGATTTATTTGAAAATGTTTAAGTTGCTTTTGTTTGTAATATTCCCTAGTGTTGAGGGAAACGTATTTAAAGTTGTTAACCACATGTTGATATATGCGTTGTTGTTTTAAGCATAAGGTTGTTTAGAGTTGCCATTACTTTTTGGAAAATTTCATGTTTATGCATATTTGGGAGGTTGTTGTTAATGAGATAATCATGGTGGAAATGGTGGAATTTGGTTGAGAGTTAGTATTGTGATTTGAAAATGAAATAGCATGGTTTTGATCACTATAAACCCTTTGTTTGGGTTGTTTGATTTGAAATCTTGGGAACAAAATTCTTTAAGGGGGGAAGGTTATAGCGATCCCAGTTTTGCCACTTTGTTGAGTATGTCGGGGATAGAGTTACCCGGTCAACTCGTGGGGGTCCAGGGGGCAGCGCCCCTTAGCGGGTCCAAGGGCAGCGCCCTAGCGGGGATCAAGCTGCCCGGTCAGCTCGTGGGGATCTAGGGGCAGCACCCCTTGGCGGGGTTGAGGGGCAGTGCTCCCGAAGCAAAAATGCAAAATGCATTAGAAGTTGCTTGTTCGCTCGAGCAGTCGTTTATGCGCTCGAGCGGAGAATGTTTGGTTTCAGAAGTTTGACCTACCTGCAAAAGTATTGGGAAAGGGCATTTGACGCTCGAGCAAGGCTTTCCACACTCGAGCGGACCATGTTATATCAGTTCGTGAATCTGATAGTTCAGATCACTTTTGTATATCTCTCTCTCTCTAAAAACCATTTCCTCTTTCCTCTCCATTCTCTCTACATGTCCCTACACCAAATTAGATCAAAACCTTAATTTCTCAAGATCTATTAGAGTTCTGCCATAAGTTCTTCATCAAAGTTAATTAACTTCTCGAGGGCTTCGTTGTGTGCGGTAAAGATCGAGTTTCGACACTGTTGATTTTGGGGGTTTCATCTCATTTCTTTTTCTCAGAGTTATATATATATATATATATTTGCAAGATCTATATGATTTTCGAAATTATCTTTCGATATCTTTGAAAATTGATTGTTAATTCAAGAAGTTGAGCGATTTTGAAAGTGGGTTTGTCTCTTATTCTTTTAAAATGATCTTTTGGGTTTTGATCTTCGTTGATTGAAGAAAAGATGATTTTGGAAAGTTTTCTTTCAAAGGATTTGAGTTGTATAGTTTTGGTGAGAAAACCTAGAATTTGGGAATTTTTTTAAAAGAGACTAAAAATCCATGAATGATATTGTTGTATTTATTTTGTGTGTCAAAATAAATGAATGTTTAGAAAATTTCTTATTTATATTTATATAAATGATGAATTTCAGGGAATATGAGAATTAATGTTCATTTTGAAAATTGCTGTTCAAAACGTTGAAATAGTCTTAAAATGACTAATTGTTGAGGATACTTGAGAAGAGGGAATTATGTTATTCCTTAGATGATGAATTAAAATAAAAGTATTTATATTCATCTTGTGTTATTGGCATAACAATTCATTTGATTACATTAAACTTTAAAAGTTGATTTGAAAACTTGCATTGAGAAAAGAATGTTGAGAAACAAGTTTTCATAAAATGGTTTTGGGTAAATACATTGGTAAGTCTTGATAGGTGGTGTAGATGATATTGAATAAGTTGGCCTGAGAGTCCGGGGTGAAAGACCAAAAATCCGCGCGGATAGGTGTCGAGCCTTCCGGTTAATACCGGTAAAAATAACAATTTGGTAGTACTTGTATAGTCTACTTGCAAACACCGACCTAGGCATTACCAAAGTCGTATTTATCGCCCTTGAAATAAATTATTAAGTTTTGAACAATTGAAATTGCATGACATCATTGAACATGATGGTTTTCAAAAGATGAAAATGTGCTTTATCTTCAAAAATGGGCATAGCATGGCATGTGCATTTCATCTCTTGAGACTTGTATAAAATGTATATACTTTGTTAAGGATTTCCTATTGAGCTTTATGCTCAGCCTATGGGATTTTTGTGCGGGAAAAGATGTGGTGATGCCACCTAACTAAAGGCGAGTAAATGTGTGTTGAGAGTACGAGATTCTCATTTTGCTGTGACTCTGTGTGTAAGCCAAGGGCTGTATATATATGGGTTTGAATAACCGTTTTGTGTAACCAGGCTCAAGCCTTGGAAACTTGTAAACCCTTGGGGGTATTTATTTATTTATTTACTTATTGTTGGATTAATGTATTATTTCATGAAGAACTATTGTATCATGTAATGTAAGTTTGGAGATTTATATTCGGTTTTCCTTGAAAGAGCCATAATTGTTGTATTATCATTTGGGTTACTTAGTTGAGGCGTTACATGGTGGTTCCAGTTGAGCACAAAAAGAAGAACACAACGAATGAAGACGATGGATGAGGATGAAGCAAACTTTGACTCCATAGCAAGGAATTAAAACTGAGATCGACTTAAGCTATATGGATAGAGTTTATGAGTACTTTGTAAAGAACTTAGTGACTTTGCATGGTGTGCATGGTTCTTATATAGAACAATTTTACAATAAGAATTGCCAAAAAAATTAATTTTTTATTGGATCGACGACTGGACTTTCCATCTTTCCATTTGATGTGTTATACATAATCCAATTTTTTTATTAGATTTTCTTATGAATAGAATTTTCTCATCATCCATTAGATTTTTATTAGATTTTCTTGTAAGTAGAATTTTCTCATCAGTCATTAGATTCATTTTTTTTTTTTTTATCTGGATATAATAAAATTTGGTAAGAAATCTATAAAGAATTTTCCTAAAAAAATGAAGTACGTATCCACTGCAATGGATAAAGCTACGTCCATGCTCTTTGTTTGCCTAGTCAGATAATTTTTATATTTTTCAATGGTAAAACAAGTTTTTGTGTAGTTTAAAAATAAAAAATAAAAAGTATGGCTTGTTGCCGGTCCATATATGGACTAGATAGTGCGATTTGTATTTTGTGGGCCCATTGTGGACCAATCTCAATTATTCGAACGGTTCGTCATGTAAGTCCCGTAGAGAAATTATACGTGTAAAAAATCAAATTAATCGGACATCAATATTTATGTAATGGGATCATAAAACCATGCAAAAAAAATTTTAAAAAAAATAGACCATTTATTTTCAAAATCACAATTGCAGTCCTTTTTTTTTTTTGTGTGTACAATTTTGTCATTCGATTATATGGATATCAATATTTGATTAATTTGATTTTTTGCGTGGTTAATCTTCATGATAAGTCTTGCATAATGAACAATTTAAATTGTCAATATAAATCAAAAATAGGTCCCCAAAATGCAAATTGTAAAATGGACTAGAGGGTGCCTTAAGAAAATGGTAAAAACATTTTTATTTTTTTAATTTAATGTGCATAAATTGTTGATTATAGTTTGTTCAGATTATGGAAATTCTTGGTCAATTTACCATGTTAGGGTAGAGAATTTTGATTATGGAAATTGGATAGATTTTGTATCGAACATTACTATTGAACTTTCTTTTTCCAGACATATACATTACTATTAGATACAAAATGTATCCAACATTACTTATGTTTTTTAAGATTAGAACAAGTGCGGAGTATGAGTTGTAACTAGCCTAAATTAAATTCTCAAATTAAAAAAAAAAATGTGAATTACATTAACCTCTTTGAAGTTAAGAAAAAATATCATCAACACTACAAGTTTAATGTAATTATATTATAGTCCAAGTTTTAATTCATAAATTTTTTTGCCCACTTTTCATTAATTATTTTTTAGTCATGTGAATAAAAAAAAAATGATATTGTCATATTTATCTTTATTATTTTTGTGTCTACAGGACATTTGTATGTCCTCATTTGTTTTAACCTTAGTAAAGAAGAGAACGGTATAATTATGTTAATTTTATGAATTTTCTTTGTTTGGGTTCATTTTCAAAATTGGTTTATGAATTATTTATTTTTTTAAAAAATTGAAATTTATTTAACAAAAATAAACACAAAAAATATTTTTGAATTTAAAAAAAAATTTAATCTAAATAAAAATCATTTGAAAATTATGTTTTTTTTCTTGCTTTTTTTTCAATTTTTTACCAAATTAATTTTTAGTATTGTGGGGACATATTTTTTGAGTGCCAACACGTAACCAAGGTGACGCCGAAGTGTCAGCCGAAGTGCCACGTGTCCTTGTCATAACGCCGAGGTGATCTCGGATAGGCCGAGGTTATCTCTGAAGATATCGGAGTTCGGGATAAGCGGATAAAGAACAAAAGTCCTAGATTGAATGGGACTTCAGTTTGGGTAAGGATAAGACTCTTAGAGAGTTTATCCCAATCCTACTGGGAGTCCAGGATTAGCAATAATCCTAAGTCCAATGGAGCTAGGCTTCTATTGGGACTAGATTTATGTTGGCTATAAAAGAGAAGGACCCCCATGGGTCTAAAGGTACGCAATGTATATTCTAAATAGTAAGTTAAGCATTTTTGCTATCTTTGAGAGATAACTGACTTGATCGTCGGAGTGCCCCCATGTGGACGAACTACCACCGGAATCTCTTCTTTCTGTTGCAGGTCGTTCGGGCTTAGTTTATTCTGCCGGTGCTCTCTAGTTAAGTACTAATTTGGCAGTGTAGTCGGAAATTGACACACACAAGTATTTTTGAAATTTTATGAGAAAACTCATTTCGAAAATCAAATCAAACATTGTGATGAATGTAATTTAACCTATAAAGAATGAAGTGAGAGACCTGTTGGCTTGGACGTTGAAGAGGACAATTGCAACAGAGAGAATCACGATAAGAATCACGAAGGAAAGGACGTCACCCAGGAGGGCGGCGTACAGAAGAAAACGAACCAAAGCAGTTACTACAACGAGGATGACCTCTAGGTATGGAAAGAAAGATGCCTGCGGAGGGACGACGAGGTAAAGACTATGGCGAACAAATTGGCAGACCTACAATCGGTCGTCAATTTCATGATGCAAAACAACGTCATACAGCCACTGTTTCCGTTACAGGACACGCCGATTCCAACGGCCAATGCCCAGAAGGGAGGACAGAAAACAATCCCTACAGTCTCCCAACACACCAGGAGCGAAAAACACTTACAAAACTTTTACCTTTTTCGTTTTTGACTTCAAAATTGTAAAGACCACTATAGCTTTACATTGGTTTCTTCAATTATTATCTCTCTCACATTATATAAATTATTGTTTTCATATTATTAATGATTTTATATAAAAAAAAATGTAAATATAGTCTAATTTTGAGAAATTAATTAACTTAGTTGCACACAAAATAAATAAATAAATAAAAATTCAAACTCATATGCAATAAGGGCCTAACTCGGGCTAGGTTTGGGCAAACAATCTCAGGTTATAATTTGAGTTTGGGTAGGTCTGGTTAGCTCTCAGCATAACTTGGGTTAGGCTTGGACGACTTCGCAACCTACTTGAACTCGCTCGAATTGGACCCCTATATATATGTGTATCGATGCCCGTTATATATTACATGGGCCATTTTGTCCCCCATTCACATAATAGTTGAGCCAGAAATTTGGCTCTGGATGACAACCTTACAAACCTTCATTTGGTATGTAGGCTAATTTGGTTTTTTGGTTAAATTAGTATCAAAATTCAAAAAACCCAAAAAGCTCAACCTAAACAAACTTTTTAACCCCAAACTAAAATAACCAAAAAAATCGAAAACTCAAATCACCAACCCACTTTCCAAACGAAACCTAAGTGGAATTCTTGGCAACCTAAAGAAGTTTGATCATCTTAGACCTGTCTGAAGAGCTACTGGCCTCTCCATTCACTAGTGTCATCTTAGCCTTGGTTTGTATTACAAACTAATCAGGTACTCCATGCGCCCAAGAATAAACATAATGAAACTGACTCATGTTTAAGTTGGCAGGTTAAACTTAAACATTTGGTCTTTAGACAGTGTTGGGATTACGAATTTTTGTAGAAATTTAAAAAAAAATGTAGATAAAATTTAAATGGAATATAACTAAATGTAATTTACATTTTACACACTTTTTTTCTTTTCCATTTTAAATCCCTACCCAGGTATCCAAATAGAGCAGTTTGCTCAAATTTTCCCTCCTCCAATCTTGCTCTCTTGAAGGCACTTGTTTTTCTTCGCCTTTGACTAGTTATCCTCTTGTCCTCTCCAAGTTGATTCAGTGGTGTTTTGGAAAGTTGGTAAAAAATTAGTTTTTTGACTTTTTGTAGCTTTTTGGCTTTTTATGTTTAAAAAATTGACTTTTTTTTGTGTAAAAAGACTAAAAAGCGCTAAATTTTTTGGAAATTCCCAAACCACCCATCAGTCTAGCACATTAACATTCATTTTATGGACTTTTGGAAAATAGCCTTTTCAGCTTTCCTTGGAGCTGGAGCCTCCCTTTCACAATCTCATAAATTTTATTTTCAAAAGCAACCCAGTTTTAAGTTGAATGAAACTAGCAACCATGACATTTTCTCGTTAGGATCTTCTTGAGTGATCGCCCTAGAGTGATCTCCTACAGTGAATGAGATGGGCCTGACGGGTGTCCCACTAACGGAAACAAGGGTTGAGATCAATTCCTCACCAAAATGACGTCATTTTGGTGAGGGAAATTAAAAAATGAAAAAAAATCAAAATTATGGGTTTCACTTTCACTTAGTTCCTGGGGAGGGTTAGAGAGAGAGAGAAGGGACCAGAGCTTTGATTTTGTTTTGTTCTTTCCTTGTTTTTTCATGTCCTCTTGAAATCTCACAGTTGAATAGTAGCAATGGGAGGGTTTCTAATAAGGCCCTGAAAGAGGTAGATCTGTTCAAGTCAGCCCTTGATGCTGATGATAATGAAAACAGCCCTTGTTCAAGTTAGCCCCGCCGCCAGCATGGCTCCGCCGCTGACGTAGAGATCTGGAAGACCTTCTATCGCCGATCTCCACGTCCGTTAATTGCATCTGCTGATTCTGTTGCTCATTTTGATTTTGATGATAATGATGATACAGATCTAAATCAATCATTGGTGCTCGCACTATACATATATGCATATAGAAATACATATTCTAGGCAACGAATACTTGTTTTTGACCGAGACTATGTTCAGCTTACGGTAATCAATGCATAGCCGCAAGAAACCATCATTCTTCTTCGCAGAGAGAGTCGGTGCTTCCCAGGGCGAAGTATTAGGGCGTATAAAACCCTTGTCTAACAATTCTTAAAATTGCTCCTTCAAAACAAGCAACTCTGCTGGAGCGAATCGATAAGGGGACATGATGTCTTTGGCACTAGGTCTATAGAAAACAAGCAACTCTGGTGGAGCGAATCGATAAGGGGACATGATGTCCTCGGCACTAGGTCTATAGAAAACAACAACTCTAGTGGAGCGAATCGATAAGGGGACATGATGTCCTCGGCACTAGGTCTATAGAAAACAAGCAACTCTGCGGAAGCGAATCGATAAGGGGACATGATGTCCTCAACACTAGGTCTATAGAAAACTCGACCTCCCGTTGAGGTGATAGTTCGGTAAGGTCATCAAGAAAAACATCTAAATACTCACAAATCACCCTAGAAAATTCCCTTCGCACTTTACCATTCCCATCATTCACCAAGGTTGCAAAAATTAGATTTCCCAAAAAGGACTATTATTTTGGAACAGAAAGAGTAATTGGAACCTTAAGAAATGGGATGTAATTTCACAAATATGAGAAGAGAATCTATATTTTAACAGTGGGTATAATTCCTCAAACACGAATATTGATACTACTTTCAGTAATACAAAGCATCAATAGTTTGACCTTACAACTAAAGCCCTAAAACTGTTTTTAAGTTGGTAAGAGCTTCCTGAGAATGCACTCATTATTACTGCATTTCCATGCTTGAGAGAGAGATTCCACGATCAAGACAAATTAAAGCTCGCAATTTCTCGAAGAAAAAAAAAATTCTAGAAAAAAAAAACTAGTGTCCTCATCATTGTCACCTTCTAGACATTTGAAAACATATTTCAAACTCATGCTTTTTCAAAATATATTATCAAACCCATGCTTTTATGACTTGGATTTGAAATTATATTTTGAAAACCCGATTTTCATTCAAACAAAGCAAAGCAACAACTGATAATGACCATGAAAATAAAGATTAAGATCACACAATCTAAACAGTGCAGCAAAGCAGAAAGATAACATAATACAAAACACCTAAAAGCATTTGTCCAAACCAGACCAACAATTAACCATCCATAACAGACAACTCAAAATCATCCTGAAATTGTATTTAGGTCTAATACAACTACAAAACCTGACTGAAACTAATTAAAATCCTATTACACAAACACCAATTAAGCACCAAAATGAGAGCATATGTTGTTTTAACCACAATCCATCCACTCACCACACATCTCAACTCTTGGGTGAAGCTTTGGCAACCCCACCAGACTGAACAGCCTAAGAAGTTGGTGCTCCATCAGCAAAAAAAGACGGTGGTTGAGAATAACCACCACCGTAAGAGCTGTTGTATGGCAGCTGCTGCTGCCCATACCTTGGATGAGTCATTGGAGGTGCACCATAAGGCGAGGGGCCATACCCTGGTTAAGCTGCTGAAGCGCCATGAGCGAGGGCGGAGCCCGCTGGGCACCAGAATCTGGCTGAGCATAACCACCTGCTTGAGTGGCCGGTGGGGGCTGAGACTGAGGATATCCAGGCTGAACATAGCCACGTTGGGCACCGGTTGACTGTTGGGGCTACTGCCCATAAGCTGCCTGACCAGCTGAAGGTATTTGACTGGGGTTGACCATAACCAGTTTGTGGAGCAGGTGCATATCCACCGTAGCCATCCTGAGTATACCCTTGTTAACTATAGCCAGAAGCTGGTGGCTGGCCATAACTATAACTGGTATTATCCTATGAAGCACAGATACTTCAAAAAGGGAGACGTATCCATATCGGATATTTATCGAATACCGATACTCTTTGGATACTCACAGATACGTATCGGATACATCGTAAAAGTATCAGATACGTCTTAATTAATTTTTTATTAATTTTGAAGTATCGGATACTCAAAGTTATATATTACTTATAATATTTTGTTTAGTTCTTTGATAAGAGGAATATAATGAGTTAAAGTAATAGAATTTGTCAAATTGATGTATCCTTGTTGTCTCTCTCACTTCTCTCTCGCTTTCTCACGTTTCTTCTCTCTGCTCTCATTCTTTTTTTGGTATTGGCATTTAAGGATGATATTTAATTTGCATTTGCATTTGATTTTGCTTTTAGTTTTGGATGTTTTTGTGAATGGTTGAAGCTCTTAGCTTAATAGGAATCCCTCTATTTATTTATTAATTAGCTTTACATTTTATTTTCATGCATATTACATTATTAAAATTATAAAAAATATATATATATTTTTTAAAACGTATCGCCACCGTACCCGTATCCTAGCTTGTTGGGGTGCAAGCGTTATAACACGATCTATTTGGAAATGGATACCGCTTGTATGCTTATCTGTGGATATTGTGGTTATACATATCTGTTGTAGAGTGTGGATACAGCTTGTATGCTTATCTGTGGATATTGTTGTTATACATATCTGTTGAGAATGTGGATGTAGCTTTTATGCTTATCTGAATGTGAGATATTGTTTTTATACATATCTGTGGAAATGTTGATAGAGCTAGCATGCTTATCTGTTGAAAAGGGGAAAATGAAAAGTAATTGGGACTTGTAAGTCGTTGACATAAATATGTTATTTATGTGATTGTATCAGTGTTGACCAACTATCAATTGCTAATGTTTTAGTCATTGTCCATGGTTGGTTTAGTGTATTTCTACTGGGCTGTGGCTCACCCTATATGGGAATATCATTTTCAGGTGCAGGAAGCATGCCACCTCCAAGGACATAGCTTGGGAGGCTAGAGACGGACATAATGGTGTCGTTTTACTTTTTGATGTATTACATGTAAATACAAGCCAAGGGCTTAATGTGTATGAGTTAGTACTCCTTTTTGTGTAACCAAGTGTTAACTTGGAAAGCTGTAAGCCCGTAGGGCATTTTGCTATTGTTGTTAACACGTAATACTTATGTAATAAGACTCTGAAGAAATGGAAGAATAGGGTTATTTCATATGTTAATGAATCTCTTAATTGATGGGTTTAATGTTATGAATTTGAGGGCGTTACACTGTACAAGATGTTGATGAATTAGGTCCATCAGTTTTGCTCAGGGTACTACAGAGCCTTGAAATTCAATATGAAGAAATTCAACTTATTTTGTCAGATAACTAACTCTTTGTAAAGATTCTCTATCTAATACTTGTTATGAGCTGTGTGACTGAGGAGGAACCTCATGCAATCACAATAAGAGTTGGCAGGGTAAAAGTCCCACTGCTCTGAAGACTTATGTTTGAGATATTATTAGGGAGATTTTCAATGGAGGGTGTGCTTTGGAGAGTTCTCTCATAGAGATAACTGCAGCAATGTGTTTGATCCCATCTCACTAGGGAGCATTCTTACTTAATTGGGCTGCCAAAAGAGCCCTGTATTTGGACATATTAGGAATAAAATTGGCCATGTAATTTATAATACCAAGAAAGTGTTGGACCTGCTTGTATGTAAGATGTTCATTAAGGAAATTTTGTGAGTCTAACCATCACATCATACCATATAGAAGCAAAAACTAGATGGTAACACAACAGTACCTTTGACTGCTTCATAAACTCATTCATGACGCTTTTGTAACAATCCTCACAAACAACTGGTGGAACTTCTACACTCAATCTAATCTGAATTAAAAAAAAATACTCAATTACAAATACATATAAAGCTGTACTTATACAAATATACTCTGATTAACAAGTGTACGCTGGCCAATAAATATAAAAGCAAAAAAAAAAAGTAAAAAAAAAAGTTGAGAAATGCAGTATAGGATACTCAGAATCTCATGAACATGACAATAAAATAGTACACTTTGAAATTGGGCAAGAAAGTAAAAACCCAATAAAATTAGCTCCTAACAGCTTATTGTGTTCTGGATGATAATATCTGCTCTTCTTCATATCACTTGTATTGTGTAAAAAATTTCACGAGTTTAAAGTAAAGAACAAAGGAAATGCCAGATAATCTACGTAAACTCATCTAGATAAGAAATAGGAGAGCAGATATCATCATTGAGTGCTTCAGAGTTCGCTGGTTTTAAAAAAAAAACAGAAATTTATACAAATAGTGAATTGTCTACATACCTTCCAAAGACAAATGTGAAAGAACCCTCAATGGAGCCTGAAGAAGATGACAAAGGTGTATGACTTTCGTAGACAAATTCTTTCTCGCCCGGAAGTAAGAGAGGAAACTGCAAAGAAGCCAAAAGGGAAGGAATTATTACCAAAATGAACGAAAAGAGGACCAAGCCATCCATCCAATAAGTTGTAATATTAATGACAGAAAATTTGAAAGCCCTTCTAATGTCTGAGAAAAAAAGGAAGCTTCTGATTTTGAGCACTTTGAGAAACCAATCTAGAGTGGTCAAAGAGGTAATTTTTTTCACTATAGTCACCAGATTTCCCTACTACGAGGTTATCAAGGATAGCTTCCTTCCACAATTTCCAATGGGTGTATGGCTATTGGTTTGTGGTGTAGAGTATACTGCCCCATTTTGTGCTCTATTTTGGAGTACTTCCAAAATTTCCAGGGTGTACAAGTAGCCCTGTTAGGAGTACTGGCCCATTTTGGTTTTGAGCAAAATAGAGACAATAAATAGATTTCATTTTCATTCTGAAACATTGTTCAAACCTATTGCTGAGTCCACTAATCCTATTAGCTATATGATATAGCATTATCTAAAAATCTAAGGACCATAACAAATTTCAATATTTGAACCTGCACCGTCGGTTCACTATAATAGCCAAACAAGTGAGCTATTTTCTTTTAATCTTAAGGGACATAAGTGTAATTAACTCTATTATTTTCAAAAACATTGCATGGATTTTGGGTCAGTGAAACGTATCAACATAACCCATCAATCATATGGCTTAGATCATCCGATGCTCATCTCATGAGAATCCTTCAAAATTTATTAACTTGTATAGAAAACTACTGACGTACAAGCTCCATCCTAAATTTATTATTTAGAATTTTTTTTAATATTGTATAGAATTTAATAATTTTGTTTAACATTATTAAAATGATGTATGGGTCTTTATTAATTTTTTGTAAAACATCAGGGAGGTGCGTGAAATTTACTATTTGAATATATAAGGGCAATCTTAAAATTATTTACTCATAATGCATGACATCAGCATGACATCATCATATTCTGTTAAATAAATTAACAGAAGATTAACGATGGGGAATCTTAATAATGGTTTCAAAAATAAGAATGGTTTCTGTAATTATTGAAACTATATGAGAGGCCCCTGTAATTATTAGAAACCTCATGTGAGGTGAGTGTAATTTACCCAAAATAATTGAATGTAATCAAATAATAAGGAAAGAACTGATGAGACAATTAAAAGAAGAGTTCCAAGGGAAAAAGAAGGTCAACCTGGATAGTTTGTTATTTGATGCCGTTATCCCCGAATCAACAAGATTAAACTCTGGTTTGCATTCTCTGAAACCACATAATCAAGGATGAAACATGATTAAATTTTTTTCTTTTTTTAAAAAAAAAGAACCATTTAAGAGGATTATGAAAGAAAATGAGTTGCAAGAAAAAAGGGTCAACATGTAATGTTCAGTCTCTGATATTGCACAATTTACATGGACAAAATATTTGGATTCAGAGTCGGAACAATAATAAACCCAATTTCTTCTGTACACTCGCTTGTTACAGATTGCGCAGATCGGCCAAGTTTCAAATGGAATAGAATAGATGAGGGTGAGAGGGTGAGGGTTATTATTGAGTTTAATGGTGCTAGGCAATGAATCAGCACAATTCTGGTTGACCCAGAACCCACAGGTGGTACAAAGATAAGAGGTGCCTTCATGTTTTGTACCGCAAGCATCACACAAGATCATGGCTGGCTTTTGAAGAGAGATCAACTGGTGTTGTGTATGACTTTTGTGCTCAATCCTCTGTTGAAAACTATACGCCACCGAAACACACTTCAAGTCAACATCAAAGTCGCATGGGGAACAATGGTAAATGAATCTGTTGCAGGTTTCTCTACAGACATCACAAATGCTTCTTGAGTAATTATAAGCTGGGTTTGAAGAGAAAGTAAAGGGGTGTTCAAGATGAGAAGGATGTGTAATTTTCTTGGGTAGTTATGTACATGATTTGTGCAGGAAAAACCAACAATGATTGCAACCACAGTAGGATTGACCGGAGATTATTAGTTGCTCACACGCGTAGCAAGAAATTTTCACAACACCATCATCATCATGTTGGAAAAATGGTTTATATAGACATATTTTGGGCCAACTTTGAGCCCAAAATTGAGTGGGCCCCGAACGTATTTTGGGGCTGGTTCAAAGAGGTGAAGTGTTCCTTGCCGCGTGGCAAGTCACACGATGAAGACGGAACGTCAAAACCATTTATGAGTAAATGAGAAGTTGACGTCGTTTTCGGGTCTAACATTAATTTTATTTTAGACAAAATTCATTTGAATTTTTTCAATAAAAAAAAATTATTGTGGGAATTTAATTTAAATCTAAATTCAAATTTTTGGGTTCCTAAGTGGTTTCCTAAAGTTTGTCAAATAGATTAATATTTATATTCCAAACAGTTTTTAATAAATCTTTTCAATTGAATTGTCTTTATTTGATTAAACTATTCTAATAGTTTAATAAGAAATATTCCAAACCGTTTTAAATTTTGTTCACCAACGGCTATGTTTTCAAAATTGTTTGGAAGGGAAAAAGAAAACTGTTCCATGTGATACGGGCAGAAACTGTTTGAAACAGTTTTTCACCTGTTCACTACATGTTTTGTACCTGTTCGGGTCATTTGTTTGCCTATAAATACAATTCATTCCAGCAGTGTTTGAACACCCGAATTTCAGTCTGCAATTCTTTCTTTTTCTGTCCAGATTTCTTTTAGTGCATTATTCTTCATTTTAGATTTAGGAATAAATATTCAGAGAGTTAAATCACAGGTTTGGTTCGCCAAACAATTTATTTTGGAGTGCTACTACAAATTGGTTAAGATCATTGTATCCTGGGAGATAGACGCCACTCAACCGTAAGCATTGTAGCGGGGCGAATCTGTCTTAAGGACAGAGTGTTACACACTCGACTTGGTCTTTGAATTATTTATTCGGTTCTACAAAATAAATACTGTAAGTTTTATTTTATTTTGTTTGAATTGTTTCATATTATTTTATTTACACAGAAAATTGTTCCAACACATCATACATGTGCTCTGTTTTGAGGATTAGGGGATGGTCATGGCTGAAGTGTTCAAGCTCCATCCTCTCTCTGCCTCTGCCTCTCTATCTTCTTGACAACAATTGATTTATGGTTGTGTTCATAGATTTACAGATTCCTTTGGACTTTCATGGCCTACAATGTTCAGACTAGGCATGCTCATACTTTTCTAATTTATTCCACACGCATTGAATTAATTAAGCAAGACAATTATTGTTTTGAGTAATTGTAAACATAACTTTCATATCAAAAAAATATATATAGACAAAATAATGTGGTCCTGTGTAACTCTTTTATTTCAAAGCAAAATACTCATTATGTTGTATCATTCAGCATAAATTTTATGTATTAAAATTCTGTTTGTAAATTATTTTTTTTATAATTTTAATTTTTCGAAGAGTTCATAGAATAATTTTTTTTTTTTTTTTTTTTTTTTGTATTTGTATTTGAGTATATTGGGAAAATTTAGCCAAAACCCTTTGATTGGACCCTTGTTTGGTGAAAAGCAAAATACTCATCATGGTTGTATCATTCAGTATAAAATTTAAGAAAATTTAGCCAAAACTCCTCCATTAGACCATTATTAAGTGAAAAAGACAATCCAATTTATTTTGCTTCATAAACTCCCTAAGAAGAAAACACATAATTGAGTAAGGACAAAATAAAATATCTTTTTTTTCTTAGACAATATTGCCAGAGTATCATATTATTGTGAAATAAAGTAACATGTTACTGTGAGAGTAACTGTGAGCAGAGTAACATGTTACTGTTACTATTTAAATCAATTTCGACGGTAATATTTTTTTTTATAAAGAATTTCATAATCAGTATGGATCTTATTTGATAGATCTTGATGAGAGAATTTTTAAAAATACTATTTTTTTTAAACAAAAAAACTAACATCTACAATATTATTTTAAAATTTAATATTTTAATAATAATAATATGTGTTAGACTTTTTAAGAAATTTTTTTTATGCTCATCTTTAATATATTAAAATTTTATTAGGAGTGAATTTTGACTAAATCACCTTATTTTTTAAACGGATAGTTGGGCAGAACTGATAAAGTCTTGCTACTTGCTATCTAGCCACAACTTTATGATTACTTCAAGATATTTTTTAGATAGATAGTTGGGCAGAACTGTTAGGCCCCGTTTGTTTTCAGAGATAGAATGAAGGGGATTAATAGTGAGGGGATTGTTAGTGAGGGGATTGATAGTGAGGAATTGTTAAATTATTTTTATATAAAATAATAAAACAAATAAAAAAATATAAAAAATTAAACATTAATATTTTAAAAAAAATCCCAATATATAAAAAATAAAAAAAAAATTAATCCTCTCACTATTTTTCTAATACCATCTCTATTTCCTCCTTACCAATCCCCCTTCCAAGGGGACTACTGTCACGACCCAAACCCGCCTCTATGGGTTTAGCACCGTAACCGTCCAGTAATCCAAGATTACCGAAGGCCTGCTTAACAGTAACACAGTAGTCCAGAGTACAGGGGCATGGCGGAAGCCAAAACAGTAAATAAACAATGCCCAATGAGCTGTGAGAGTCTGTATACCAAAAAGACTTTTCATACACATACATGAACAGTACAGAACAGTATGTACATATATACAATCATTCAGTTCAAGGACCTAATCCCCATTAAACAGTACTGTAACAGTCTATACAGTTATACAAAACAGATACAGAGACAGACGAGGAAATTAAAACACCCCTAAGCCACAACTTGGCAGGCTCGGAACCTTGCAGTGAGGCACAGTGGTTGGCTTGACAAAACTGGAGCTTACCCCGACGCTTCTAGCCACGGTCTGGTGCATGTACACCTACATATATATATGAGCAGTGAGCTAAAGCCCAGTGAATAACATAATGCGTAAAGAGGTTAAGAATGAATATCCTTACAATAATGAAAACAGTTCGTTAATTCAGTATATCAGTCATTCAGTCATATGTGGTACATCTATTAGCATAACAGTACAGTAAACAGTAGGTCTTAAAAGACCGAACAGTAAATGATGGCCATCAATCAGTAAACAGTAGTGTTCCAACAAGGGAACCGACAGAGATCTCTGTAACAGTAGCAGTAAACAGTAGTTGCTAAGGATGCCACAATACAATTCAGAATATAGGACATGCATTCATTCAATTAACAGTATCAGTTCAGAAAGCAGTACAGTTCAATTGTTCAGAAGATAATCATTTTGAACATATCTTTACACAGTTGTTACCCACAGAGTTTTGGGCTACAGTAAAGCTAGAGCGCGTCCCCAGTCGCCAACCCTACACAGTTACAGATTGAACACACACTAAGCTACACAGTTGAGAAAGATAATAACTTAATCCCTAATTTGCCTCGGTGTGGTTCTACATTTATATCCTCATTAAGATGCCTTAAACTAGGCCTAAGAATGCCTAGGATGGGATGAGGATGCAAAGATGCATTCAGAAAACATTTTCAGAATTTTCAGAAAACAGAGTTCACGCTCGAGCGTAGGTTACTCCGCTCGAGCGGGCATGCAGACAAAGGTTTCCGCTCGAGCGTAGAATTACCCGCTCGAGCGTTCTGCAAAACAGTCAAAAGTGCTGGATAGGTGAAAATCACGCTCGATTGGGCGCTCGACACCCGCTCGAGCATGAGACACAATGTCCCGCTCGAGTGTCAATTATTCCGCTTGAGCGGACATCAAAACAGTCCAAAGTACTGGTAGCACGAATTTCACGCTCGAGCGCCAGTCACCCCGCTCGAGCGTGAGTTCAAAATCTGGAATTCCCAGGTTTGAACCTCAAGCTCAAATTCAACTTTTAAAACATAAATTTCGATCCTCTTGGGCTAGTTTGCTAGAAAACACATCAAAACTCATAGTTTAACATGATTCAAAGCTCAATTGTAAAATCAAAGCCCCAAAGGAAGATCAATTCAACTCAATTCGAAATCAAATTTCATGAATATGAAGAACATGCAAACATGCATGAATTTAACCAATTCAAAGCTTCCAACACTTGCTCTAATGAGCCAACTCTTTTCAAAAACATGATGATTTCCTAAACTTTAGTATAAACATGAACATGCATGTGAGATTCCAAGAACATTAACTTCAAAACTCAAGAATGGCAACATGCATGCATGGATTAAGCTCTTAATTCAACAACTTGAGCTAGTTCTAGACTTAATTCACTAAGTTGACATGAAACATGCAAGATCAAGCTCAATTCATAAATAAGAGGGTAATTACTCTACCTTAGGTCTTGAATTACAAGACTACCAGCTCAATTTAGCAATGGATTCCTCAAATCTACCAAGTTTCCAAGCCAATCCTCAAGGACTCAAGATGAACAACTCAATTCCTCTCACTCTCTCACTCTAGTCGGCTAGAACAAGGAAATAGGCTGATGAAATGTGTTATGTGATCAAGTGTGTGTAAGGCTCAAATGTTGTCTAGGTAGTGGGCCACTCATGTGGCAAAATGGTAATTAAAGCCAATATATGTAATTAATCAATATTCAACCTAATTTAATCATACCAAATCACATTTTAGATAAATACGCCAAAAAATCATACTAATTCCAATGAACACAAATCATCAATCAATTTCAGATTCGGCCGCCGATAAGGCCTTCAATTCGCAATTGAAACACAAAGGCATGAACAGATAATCAAACAGTCAACAGATAGACATACAATTAAACAGATATACTTAATCAATTCAGTTCCAGATTTCAGTCAATCAGTTCAGTACTTCAATCAATTCAGTTACCAATCATAATCAGTCTCAATTTAGCAGTAATTAGTGGTTAATCGGTAAACGGTGACGAGGGTTGTTACAACTAATAATACCAAGGGATTAATAGTCCCATCCGCATCTCTCAAAACAAGTACCCCATTAATAATACCAAGGGATTAGTAATCCCAATCCCCTCCCTATAACCCCAAACAAACGGGGCCTTAAGGTCATGCTAGCTGCTATCTAGCTTCCACAACTTTATGATTACTTCAAGATTGCTATCTACCTACCACAACTTTGTGATTACTTCAAGATATTTTTCAGACAAATAGTTTCAAAGACTTTTCTGACGGTTAAGACTTTCTAATTTTTTTTAATCACATTAATTATTTTTATTTTTTAATTAAAATAATAATAATAAATCGTTAAATTTTAACACCATTAAATTAAATATCAAGTTATTTATTTTATTTTTGATAGTTTTGGCTCAATAAATATAGCTAATAGACTAATAGTTTTGGTTAGACATATTTATAAAAAAATATTATTTATGATATTTTGGAGTTAGTCATAAATAATTGGGAAAATTGGTGAAAAATTAATTCTAGCAATTGTCTAAGCTATATTGTGTACGAAATAATGTTTACTTAAAATTTGCAAAGCTATATTGTGTCTGGTGAAGGTTTTACCCAAACAATAATATTACGGAAACCATTCAAATGTACATTGTTTTACTCAAACAAATATACATTTGAAGGTTTTCAAAATGTATTCTTTAATGTTAGTTTGGCCATTGGAGTGGTTCATATCATCAAATGAAAGCATCATACAAAACCTATTACTTTGAAGTGGTACAATAATGAAGTTGAAAACGAAACCTAGAGAGAAAATAGGAGAAAACAGAAAATGAAAAAATGAAAAGCATCTCAGAGTCAACATTCCCCATAGTTTTCTTCACTGGCAATCAAAGTGCAAGGATAACAAAAGGTTACTCATCACTGATGCTCACATATATCCATAGCTTCCATAAAAAGAACACATAAAAACTAATGAACTAAAAACAAGTGGTAAATGGATCTAAGAATAATATGAATATCTTCAATCCCTTTAAAGGGAATTACAGATAGATAACATAGTTTTTATCAATCATCATTGATCCTATCCAAAAAACACAATTGAGCAAAACAAAAAAATTTAGTACTAAAAAAAAAAATATATCCAAGCCAGACAAAGAGAGAGCTATATCCATAGATTTCTAAAGCAGAAATCAAAGCAAAACAACTAACAAAGTAACAAACAAATCAAGCATAAAATAAGTGTTAGGGAAAATATATGATTCCCCACAAGTAAATCAATCAATGGGAATAAAAACTAATGCGGAAAAATTAAATCAAAGGCAACACAAGAATTTTTATGTGGTTTCCTCAATGTAAGGTACGTCCACGGGATCGAAATCCGATTCCACTATCAACCAAATAGTTTCCAAATGATTACAAACGGGACACGAATGGTCTCACAAACCACCCTTAGGTGAATTCCAAATAATCACAAATAAACAAGAGGAACGACCTCACCAAATTGATGAACCAAAATCTTCAGAACCAGAGTTGAAGAAGATCCAAAATAATAAACCAAATTAGCTTCACCAATCAACCGAATAATCACACTGACAGTGGATCAAAGAACCAAAAAAAACCAAAGCAAAGGGAACTTCCGAAGAGCAACCGAACAACAGCACTAACTCACCCAATTTAATTCCACCAAATATGATGCACCAAGTGCTATCTCACCGAATTAATTAGCTGCTGCTACTACTCTGATTTTTTCAAAGAACAAACAATATCGCTATCAATATATATTGTGAATCTAGGGCTTTTTATCAAACCCCTAGTTGTTACCAAACTGAATTAGGTTTCCACAAAATTAGATATAATATATAAAAATATATTATACCTAAACCAAACCAAATTAAAACTCTTTTAATAAACCAATTGGGTCCCACACTCCAATAAGGAGGTATACCCAACAATTCTCCCTCTACCGACTTAGGTGGAGACATCAACCATAATCGCCAAAGTTCGACACTTCAAATATTTGTCCCTCGACAAAGTCTTTGTCAACATATCCGAAATATTATCATCCGTGTGAACCTTTTCGAGTTGTAACAATTTCGAATCTAACACATCACGAATCCAATGGTATCTCACATCAATGTGTTTCAATCTCAAATGAAAAGTAGAATTTTTACCAAGTGAATAGCACTTTGACTATCACAATAAAGCACATACCTTTCTTGCTTCAAACCTAACTCTTGCAAAAATTTCTTCAACCATAACTCTTCTTTGAAAGCTTCTCTAATAGCAATAAATTCAGCTTCGGTAGTTGAGAGAGCAACACATTTTTTTAATTTAGATTGCCATGCCACAGCTCCCCTTGCAAATGTCATCAAATACCCCGAAGTAGATTTCCTAGAATCAACATCACCGGCCATGTCAGAATCTGTGAACCCATCAAGCATCGGCTTACCATCCCCAAAACACAAACACACCTTCGAAGTCCCTCGAGATATCTTAGAATCCATTTTACCGCTGCCCAATGTTCTTTACCCGGATTAGAGAGAAAACGACTCACCATACCAACGACGTGGGCAATATCCGGCCTTGTACAAACCATAGCGTACATCAAAGAACCAACTGCTGAAGCATAAGGAACTTTCAACATCTCTTCCTTGTCTTTCTCACTTGTAGGACATTGATTCGGACTAAGCTTGAAGTGACCCGCAAGTGGACAACCAACCGGCTTTGCTTTATTCATGTTGAACCTCTCAAGAACTTTCTCAATGTAACTTTCTTGAGACAACCAAATCAACCTCTCTTTGCGATCACGAACAATTTTCATACCAAGTATTTGCTTTGTCGATCCCAAATCTTTCATATCAAAAGATTTACTCAACTTTAACTTCAACTTGTTAATCATGGTAGAATCTTGACCCACAATTAATATGTCATCAACATAAAGCAAAAGAATAATAAATTTACCATCCGAAAAAATTTTCACAAACACACAATGGTCCGAAGTGGATTTAGAAAAACCATTATTCATCATAAAAGAGTCAAATTTTTTGTACCATTGCCGCGGAGCTTGCTTGAGACCATACAAACTTTTTTTCAATTTGTAAACAAATTTTTCTTTCCCTTTCTCCACAAAACCTTCCGGTTACTCCATGTAAATTTCTTCTTCAAGATCACCATGAAGAAATGTGGTCTTCACATCAAGTTGCTCAACTTCAAGGTTCATACTTGCAGCCATGCCAAGTACAACCCGAATAGAAGACATCTTTACAACCGGTGAGAAAATTTCATCAAAATCAATACCTTTCTTTTGCCCAAAGCCTTTCACAACAAGACGTGCCTTGTACCTCAGATTCTTGCCATCATTCTTCAATTTGAAGACCCACTAATTGTGATGGTGAGATGCAACTGCAGAAGTGGATGTACTTGTAAAATAATGGTGGTAGCTATGGAAATAATAACGATGGTGGTGGAAAAGTGACAGTAGTGGCAACGGTGATCTTGATAGTGACATGGTGGTAATAGTAACATGATAGTGGCGTTTGAAATGACGATGACAATGGTGGTGGTAGTGTTGCGGCAATGGCGATGACGATGGTGATGGTAGGGGTATAATAGTGGAAGTGGTGGTGTCGGTGACAGTGAGGGTAGTGAAAATCATAATGGAACACATTAATATGTATGTATAAACAATATAAATTTAGTCAATATTAAGTAAGAATCTTTATCCATAATTTTTTTATATATAACTTCTAGCCTACATTAGAGCATCACCAATGATGTTTGCTAAAATAGCATTGCCATTGCTATAATTTGGCAAAGAATAGTGCTATTTTGCCAAATTATATTAATGGTGCTCCAATGGTCATATGCTATTTTGACAAATCTCAACCAACTTTCTCTCAAAGTTTGTAGGTGTTGTTTGGATAGATTTTTTTACTAATTTTTTTTTAATTATTGTTTTTGTCTTTTGTGACCTTTTTTCAACTGTTTGTAAATTTATATATATATTTACATTATACTCGACTAGAAAAATATAAAAAATTCAAAAAAAAAATAATATAAGTCACTCCACCAAAACACATACCACTTAAAAAAAATAAAAAAAAATTAACTACATTAAAAAAAACATTCTCCCACAATTATTCATCAGGAGACAAGGAAAAAATTTCTATATGTTTTGCATTTTTTTTTTTTTTGGTAGGAAAAAAAGTGCACAATGGCTGTTGTTGCATCCCAAGACACCATCCATACCGTTAATGTTTTCACAATCCAACAGCTGATATGAGAATTCTAGAATCATCGGCTGTTTTCTCAAGACAACCCACATTTTCTCTTTCTCATCTTCATTTTCATCAAACCAATAGGCTGAGCATCTCTCTCTCTTTCTCTCTCTCTCTCTGTATGTTCATCTATCTCTCCATCTTTATCAAACCCGGTTGGCTGATCAACATTGCCATCATCATCCTAGCTTTACACGGTTGAATCTCTAGCAAAATAACACAATCTTCACCATCTTTCTCTTTCTTTAGATCTCATCTCACCATCATCATCCTGTAAGCTTAGAGTTCATCCTCCTGTACTTGTTCTTAACTTCCAAAGGAAAACCAGACAAACCCATTTCCCTATTACCATTTTCTTGGAGACCCACCAATCCCATTTCCCCTTTATCTGATCTCTGTCTGTTTCAGACCAAATCAAATGAAAAAAATACAACTGACCCAGAAATCTTTTATAAGGTTTTCAAATCTTGAAACTCAGTGCAAAACCCAGGAATTGGGTCTGGCTCTCATTTCATTCAGATCTGAAAATAGAAGATGGAACACTATTAAACACAAGTGGGACCCTTAATTTGTCATGTAAGCAATCAAGACATACACATTATTACATTGAGCTCTCTGCTATTTCAGATCACTTTTGTGTATCTCTCTCTAAAAACATTTCCTCTCCCTTCTCTCTACATTTCCTACCAAAAACCTCACAAGATCTTTGATTTCTTAAAATCCTTTGGGATTTGGACCTAAGTTCTTCACCAAAGTTGGTTATCATCCCAAGGGCTTCGTTTTGTGCGGTGAAGATCGAGTTTCGATACCGTTGATTTTGGGGGTTTCATCTCATTTCTTCTTATTTTTGCAAGATCTAGATGATTTTCAAAATCATCATTCGATAGCTTTGAAAATTGATTGTTAATTCAAGAAGTTGAGCGATTTTGAAAGTGGGTTTGTCTCTTATTCTTTTAAAATGATCTTATGGGTTTTGATCTTCGTTGATTGAAGAAAAGATGAATTTAGAAAGTTTTCTTTCAAAAGATTTGAATTGTACAATTTTGGTGAGAAAACCTAGAAATTTGAGATTTTTAAAAGAGGTTGGAAATCCATAAATGATATTGTTATGTTTATTTTGTGTGTCAAAATAAATGGATATTTGGAAAATTTCTTATTTATATTTATATAAATGATGAATTTTAGGAAATATGTGAATTGTTGTTTATTTTGGGAATTATTGTTCAAAACGTTGAAATAGTCTTGAAATGACTAATTGTTGAGGATACTTGAGAAGAAAGAATTGTGTTATTTCTTGGATGATGAATTGGAATAAAAGTATTTATATTCATCTTGTGTTATTGGCATATCAATTCATTTGATTACATTAAACTTTGAAAGTTGATTTGGAAACTTGCATTGAGAAAAGAATGTTGAGAAACAAGTTTCCATGAATTGATTTTGGGATAAATACGGTGGTAAGTCTTGACAAGTGGTGTACATGAAATTGAATAGGTGCCGAGCCTTCCGGTTAATACTGGTAAAAATGAGAGCTTATAGGTGTCGAGCCTTCCAGTCAATGCTGGTAAAAATGACAAATTGGTAGTACTTGTATAGTCTACTTGCAGACACTGACCTAGGGATTACCAGAGTTGTATTTACCGCTCTTGAAATGAATTGTTAAGTTTTGAAGAATTGAAATTGCATGACATCATTGAGCATGATGGTTGTCAAAGATGAAGATGTGATTTTCTTTCAAAAGGACATAGCATGACATGTGCATTTCATCTCTTGAGACTTATATAAAATATATATACTTTGTTAAGAATTTCCTACTGGGCTTTATGCTCACCCTATAGGATTTTTGTGTAGGAAAAGATGTGGTGATGCCGCCTAACTAAATGTGAGGAAATGTGTGTTAAGAGTACGAGACTCTCATTTTGCTGTGACTCTGTGTGTAAGCTAAAGGCTGCATAGGTGTGGGTTTGAATAACCACTTTGTGTAACCAGGCTCAAGCTTTGGAAACATATAAACCCTTGGGGATATTTATTTGTTTATTTACTTGTTGTTGGATTAATGTGTTGTTGCATGAAGAACTATTGTATCATGTAATGTAAGTTTGGAGATTTATATTCGGTTTCCTTGAAAAAGCCATGATTGTTGTATTATCGTTTGGGCTAGAAATTTTGGGCATTACAGTTATGCAAAAATTGCCACACGTGCGCATGCCCAGACTGGACTGGACCGGACCAGATCGGGTCGAGGTCGGGGTCGGGGTCGAGGTCTGGGGATCTTAGGTCTTGGTCTTGGGCTTGGGCTTGCTGGAATGGATTGAGTGTGGTGGTTGGGCTTGGACCATTCATCTTAATCTTTTTCAGCCAAGTTAGATGTGTAGGCTGCAGGCAAACCCTAGTTTTTTCTATTGATGATGGAATTAAACCCATTAGTTTTGCCAAATTAATTCTGGTTAATGCAGAATTAATTCTTGCATTTGTTGAAGGGGAGTCTCTTCCTCTCTCCCTCCATGTTCCTTTAGCATTCTATACCATAAATTGTTGTTATTCTAGTCTTTCAAAAGTTTTCCAGTTTTGTGTTTTTCTTCTTGTGAGAGAGTGCTGCAAAATTCTTTTCGCCGAAGCTATTTAGTCGGTGCATTGCGTAGCTGGTTCAACCGTCGTATCCTGGGAGACAGACATCGAACAACCTCCAGCACCCAACCGATGAGGCGACGAATTTGTTTTAAGGACACTGTCTAGTGCATGCTTCGGTTTGCTTCATTTTGCTAGTTTATTTTATTATGAATTTCTGTAAATTAAAGCATGTTCTTGTTCTTAAATTCTATTTGTTTATTCAATATGAATCTATTTCTTTTATGTTATCATACAATTTGTACAACAAGCTTAAAACAAATTAATATATTTTTTGCATGAAATAAAACGAATAGAATTGTGTATGCTGTTGACTATAGAAATAGGCTTTCTGTTGGTTTGTAGAAAATAGATAAGCCCACTGTTTTCATGATTAGTTTTGTTTTGGTCTATTTTTATAAACCACATGTTTCTCTGTGTTAGAATAAAAAGGAAAAAAAAAAACCTTGGCTAGAGTTTTGTTTTGGTGTCAGTGTATTAGAAGATGTACAAGGTTTGTCCACTATTTGCATTTGAATTCATTTTCCTTCACCCTTTTTTCGAGGCATGCCTACAATATGTATATTTTTTTTATAAAAAAGAAGAAGAAGAAGAAGAAGAAGAAGAAGAAGAAGAAGAAGAAGAAGAAGAAGAAGAAGAAGAAGAAGAAGAAGAAGAAGAAGAAGAAGAAGAAGAAGAAGAAGAAGAAGAAGAAGAAGAAGAAGAAGAAGAAGAAGAAGAAGAAGAAGAAGAAGAAGAAGAAGAAGAAGAAGAAGAAGAAGAAGAAGAAGAAGAAGAAGAAGAAGAAGAAGAAGAAGAAGAAGAAGAAGAAGAAGAAGAAGAAGAAGAAGAAGAAGAAGAAGAAGAAGAAGAAGAAGAAGAAGAAGAAGAAGAAGAAGAAGAAGAAGAAGAAGAAGAAGAAGAAGAAGAAGAAGAAGAAGAAGAAGAAGAAGAAGAAGAAGAAGAAGAAGAAGAAGAAGAAGAAGAAGAAGAAGAAGAAGAAGAAGAAGAAGAAGAAGAAGAAGAAGAAGAAGAAGAAGAAGAAGAAGAAGAAGAAGAAGAAGAAGAAGAAGAAGAAGAAGAAGAAGAAGAAGAAGAAGAAGAAGAAGAAGAAGAAGAAGAAGAAGAAGAAGAAGAAGAAGAAGAAGAAGAAGAAGAAGAAGAAGAAGAAGAAGAAGAAGAAGAAGAAGAAGAAGAAGAAGAAGAAGAAGAAGAAGAAGAAGAAGAAGAAGAAGAAGAAGAAGAAGAAGAAGAAGAAGAAGAAGAAGAAGAAGAAGAAGAAGAAGAAGAAGAAGAAGAAGAAGAAGAAGAAGAAGAAGAAGAAGAAGAAGAAGAAGAAGAAGAAGAAGAAGAAGAAGAAGAAGAAGAAGAAGAAGAAGAAGAAGAAGAAGAAGAAGAAGAAGAAGAAGAAGAAGAAGAAGAAGAAGAAGAAGAAGAAGAAGAAGAAGAAGAAGAAGAAGAATTACATACTACTAGTTATTGTTGTATATATGATCTCCTGGTCTTTAAACTCATGTGTAATTTAATAAATTCATATATGACATGGTGGGTTTATTGAATTCATAATTGTACTGGAATGGTTGAATTTAATCAGAATTATTTTTCTCTCTTGCATAATTTGTATGCTTATTTCGTGTCTAGTATAATTTTATTTTATGAGCATGGTTCTATAATTTACCACCATGCTTTGCATGTCTTTTTATTTTATAATTTTATAATATAATCTGCATGTTCATAAGTGTTTAAATTTTAGTTGACATGCTCATTAGTTTCTAGTATAAACATCATGTTCAATATGGTTACATACTAGATTAATTCACATAGTTTTATTTTCTAGATTTAAATCAATTTTACATGCTTCTTATTCTAGAATTATTTACATTTTAATTACTATAGACTTATTTGCATGTTAATTGCTAGAATAATTTACAAGTTTATTACATGTTTATTGTGGTTTAAACTCTAGCCTATTAAAGTTGTAATTTAATTTTGGAGTTACAAATTTTTTTTTTAAAGTTATAATTTAATTTTGGAGTTAAAAATATTATTTTAAAGTTTTAATTTAATTGTGAAGTTATAAGTTGTATTTTGTTTTGGTAACTTATCTAGCATTTTAATTCATTGGTTAATTTTATTGGCTAGATGGTTTCAATTATTTCTTATATTTACTTTTTGCTTAGATTATTTGTTTGTATTTTGTTGTGATTTTCTGCTAACCTTGTTTTACAGAAATACCTATGCGAAAGGGAATGGGAAAAAAAAAAAAAAAAAAAACAAAACCAAATGAATAGATTGGGTTGCACAAACGAAATTTATGGATTATGTAATTTAAGCATTTTTTGCTTGAGATTTAGTAGTGGTTACTTGCCAATTTTAAAGCAAGGTTGTTTGCTTGGCATATTAAAGCATTTTATATTCTTGTATTGTTGTAGCAATTTTTATATTGCTTGCAATTGTTAGCAATTTTATTTTAATTGCTTGTAAATTTGGAACTGGTTTGTTTTAACCTAATTCATCCCTAGAAAATTTAATTCTAAAAATTGTTTCTCACAAACTAGGAGTCAACATGCTCTTGAAAGTTTTTTCAAAAGGTTAACTGGGTTTTAAGTGGGATCGATGTGACCCCTCCAGTCTTCCTGGGAACATTCTTGACCATGTTCGATTCTAGGTTAAGTGGTGAGACTAGTTTTGAATTAAATTTTCAATTGTAGGATTTTCTAAGGGTTAAGTTTAATTTCTGGAAACACAAAAATTGATGTTCTGTTGTATTTTTCAGAAATGGCAATTGTCACCAATGATGCTGCTACTGCTAATGTTAGTGGGGATCTAAATCCCAAGGCAACTGACTTGGCAACCCCAACTATGACCTCTGTGGTCAACCTTGGCGTTACTCTGGCGATTCTAGGAGGACCGCTCAATCACTATGAGCGCCCATAGAAATTTGCTGGGGGTGAACTTCAAGAGATGACAGCAAAAAATGTTGTTCTACTTGACCACGCTGAACCTTGCAAAGGTTTTGAGTGAAGATCCTCTAGCCGTGACAGAGAATGAGCCAGATAGGCAGAAAGTCGTGGCACTTGACACATGGAAGTAGACAGACTATCTTTGCCAGAACTATGTGTTCAACAGCTTGGCAGACTCACTCCACAATGTGTTTTGTGCCAAGAGCTCAGCAAAGAAGTTATGGGAATCTCTGGACAAAAAGTACAGGACTGAGGAT